>JASDQU010209728.1:0-13464 GCA_032191745.1 Picea mariana
CAATGTTCCATTTAGGAAACCAGTCTTCTGCAAATGATTGAGATTCAGGCATTTTTCCTTTTTCTAGAAGATTAGGTGCAGATGGTCTATTCATATGATGAGTGGTGTTTTCATATGAGGTTCTTTGGATAGAAGCGAAAGATAGGTTAGGATTTGAGGAAGATGAATTTTGTGATTCATCTTTTGGAAAATGAATTGGAAATTTCTTTTGGATTGATTTTTCTTCGGGGATATAAACAAGGGAAACGATAGAAATTGGAGAGTGTGGGAGAATAAAATATTAGGGAATTGGTTTGTCAGGAGTAGTATCCTTTTTCTTGATTTCTAACAGAGTTTTTGTGATGACTGAGAAGGCTTCTCCTAATCCTTCCATCAGTTCTTCATGATTTTTTGCAGAATCCTCAGTTTTTTGTATCACTGTGTTTTTTTTTTTTCCAACACGATCATTGATATTTGCAACTCTGTCATTTATTTTGTTTATAGACTAGGCTATTGTGTTTGTAGAAACCTGTAGGTATCTAACGTGCCCTTTTATAACATAATTGTTGGTCATGAATGTATGTGTGGCCAATCCTCTAAGTGCAGTATTTGTCTAATTTATTTGCTATGATATGGACTGTATCCTTTTATCTATTCTTGAAAGTTGGGTGGCTTCATCCGCTAACATCAAAGGTATAAATTTGACTCGTCTATTACTGTCTTCAAGAATGATACCCTTAAAAGGGGGGAAATTTGATGTGGATTCAACAGTTTTTCCTTCTAAATTTTTCCATTCATGACGGACAGATTTTCCTTCCTCCATCATCTGGACTGTAAGATTTTGGAATTGTCTTTTCCATTCATAGAAGGAAATCCAGAGGTTATTTTTTGAAATATATGTCTGCTATTCTGAAGACAAACAAGATTTTTCCTTATCTGAAGTGGAAAGATTAAATTCAACAGATTCTGGATGGGTAAAAAGATCCTATTTGAGCATTTTCTTGATCCACTTTTCTTCAGTGGTATTTTTAGAACATCCCATCATAACAGAATGGAATTTATGGATTTCTTCAATAGAGGGATTTTGTAGGGATGGAGGCAAAGGATTATTGAACCGACAGTCTGGGATGACTTGATCACATTGTTCTATATATCCTAGGCCATATTTCGGTGTCCCTGGTGGTCTCATTCCTTTGTAAATGTATTGGAGTCGAGGATCTAATGTCTCTATAGTAGGCATGTAATGAATCATGAGACAAACTGGCGATCCTTCACTTGAAGTAGAAGTGCTAAGTTCTTCAACATTTTGATTATTACAGAAAGTCATAGATTGATCCATAGTGAAAGTAATAACTATTACTACTCAGAAAAGCAGGGCGTTTAATTCTAGTTCTTTGCACCGAAGTGAAAGAATGTCGAATAAGCTCCTGGCTGACTTCTCAGGCAATAACTAGTTAAAACTTGGAAAGTCACAGAAGTGGAAACCTTGTCTTTCAAAGGCCTGAGACTTCTGATACATCTTTCGGAAAGTCGCAAGAGTGGAAACCTTTTCTTTCAAAGGACCGAGACTCTTGATACTACTCTCAAAATATTTCTTATACAATTAAAATATATAATAGAGAGAGAAGTCTGTTATCATACCCGGGTTGAAAACGTGGTTGGCTTTGATACCATTTGTAACTCAGAGGCTTCCTCCGAAGGAGAATGAAGCTTGAATAATATTTTATCTTTGGCTTCTTCTTTTGCCGACCACTTTCTTCTGCGATCTTAGTGTGAACCTAGCAAACCTCCTATGTGAACCCAAGAAAATCCCAACATAAACCTTTGAACACCCCAACGCCTAATTTCCCTTAGCGACCACCTGCCTAGAGGGACTTACCACGGACGTTATTCAGGACCTAAGTGAACTTCCGATAATGTCCTCAATGAACTTTCATAAATTCTTCCAGTGAACTTCCGACAATCGCTTTAGTAGGCAAATAGATAACACATAATACAGAGACAAAATGATAGACAAATTTCAGAGATAATGCAGAAGCTGAAACTGATTTATATTATATGAGCCAAAAGGCATGGATATACAGACTTTAGTTAGAGCAAAGATTCCTCAAGCCTCTCTCCGTTATATGCTTAAATTTGTGTAAAGAATATATTGAAAGTCGTATCAAGAGTCTCGGGCCTTTGAAAGAAAAGGTTTCCACTCTTGCGACTTTCTGAAAGCCGTATCAGAAGTCTTTGGCCTTTGAAAGATAAGGTTTCCACTTCTGCGACTTTCCAAGTGTTAACTAGTTATTTCCTGAGCAGTTGGCCAGGAACTTATTTGACATTCTTTCACTCTAGTGCAAAGACCTAGAATTAAACACCCTTCTTTTCTGTGCAGTAATAGTTTTTACTTTCACTATGGATAGATCTATATATTTTCGAGATATTCAAAATACCGAAGAAGAAAGTACTTCAGGAAAAAATTCTTCAGAATGTCTAAGCTCTATGTTTGCAGATAATAATGTGCACTGTCTAAATCATGCAATTATTGAAGCCATTGAGTCTCAACCACAAGCCACATGGAAACTACCTGCTATCTCCCCAAATCAAGTTTATAATGACTTAAGTATGTTCCACCTTCGTTTTGTTTCTCGATTTATTGTCAAAGAGTTAGTCAATCGTGTACAACAGAATAGTGATGTCAGCCAGACTATTTCTTTACTCAATGTAAAATAAATTCAAGCCGAAGCAAGGAAGCACAAACAAATTATCTCCATTTTGGATTTATTCGTGTTGGAATCAAACGACTTGTACACAAAGGAATTGACGCCTATTCTCTTTGCATTGTTCGAGATATGACTCATAATAAGTTCACTGATTCCTTAATCAGAGGCATTGTTTCTCCTTTATCCAATGGTCAAGTCTATTTTGATTTTTTTCCAAATTTCTCTATATATACCTTTGATGAAAACCTTGCAGATATTCTCAAACTCCAAATCCGTACTACTGGATTCAATATGTGCGAAACTCATACCAACATTTCTATCCAATCCAGAGGATGTTTTTGTCATACCAATACCCTGTATCCTGCAATAATGAATTCCCCTAGCCAAGCATCCAAATCCAATACCCTTGTTCTTACTAACCCTCTTAATCAAAAAATGGAACACCAAACTATTAAATGGGAAAATCTCTCATTCCCCGCCAATTGGGTCATTGATACTCCTCGCACTCTTGTACCACGATCCATAACCTATGCCCACATCCAAGAATCCCCTTCCTCTGCAATTATCTCTTTTCCCACTTCCCAACATTCCTACCCCAAAGAGAACAACCCTTCCGCTTCTACTTTACCAACTCCATCTTTATGTTTACATCCTTCTCTCCAACCTCTTGCTTCCTCATTAGGATGAGTACCCTATTATATTCAATGTTTAGATTGTACTAAACTAGTCACAATCTCAACCCTACCCATGACCACGGAAAATAACCAAATCCATCCTGAACACAGGTATCATAATCCCAGGACAAATCTTCCTCCTACAAGCTCTACAGCAAAAGAGCCTTGTCCCCATCCCTAATGTTCTGATTTTCCTTTCCCACATGAACCTCACATTCTAGTCATAACAACCTCTTATCCTCTTGATATTTCTCAAAGATGCTCTGTAAATAATATTCCAAAAGATATCAAGAAACCAACAACACCAAAAATAAGGAAGTTTCTTTCCTTAATGAATGGTTGTCAGAAAAAATCGGTAAAAGAAGAATGGATAAAGTCTATGTTAAATTGGGATCTATTTACCCATCCTGATGCTGAAAAATTCTCCAAATCTGTTGCAAATGAAGAAAAAATAGTCTTATCAGGAGATTGGAAAGAATACATGACCAAGAACAATGTCTAGATTTCATTCTATGAATGGAAAACCCAACAACAAATTCTTGCCACTTTCTGCAAAAGGTCGGTGGCCCTAAGAAATCCTTATACTTCCACCTTACATCCACTCCCAGTTACCTTGGTTTCTTGCCCCGTACAAACTATTTCCATCTCTGATTTAGGCAAAGAAATTGGAAATCTTAAGAAGGAAATCAAGGGACAAACAAAGAGAGAAAACAAGGGCACAAAGCAAGAAAATAAGGATACAAAGATCCTTAACATCAATCATCAAAAGTTACATGTCCTTTTAGATATCAAGATCAAAGGAAAATTGTTCAAACTCAAAACTTTGCTGGACACTGGATCTGACCTAAATATTTTAAATAAAGATATCATTCTTGTCCAATTTTGGCATAAAACACAAATGAGTTCCATTGGATTAGGAAATTGGCTGACTCAAATCTTCTATGAAGTCCCTGAGGCACTTCTATGCTTTAAACATCACTGCCTATCATTAAAATTCCTGCTCACAAACATTCTTGTAGCATGTATTCTCAGGACCGCCTTTTTTATTGCAGTTGAATCTCATGGTTCTACAAGACTACCAAATGGAGCCCCTGGTTATTTTATTAGTATTCCCTCACCAACGAAAGGATCAAAAATCTCTATTCAGCTTACTTTTGTATCTTCTACTGGGCTTTCTTCCATTGTCTATACAATTCAAAGAAAAACAGACAAGATTGAAGAATTAAAAAACAAGAGGACAGAGTTGAGAATCATTGAGCAACTCAACCAAAGCCAAATTCAACAAAAAATTCTCAAGTTGAGAAAAGAATTTGAGGACCAAATATGTTCAGAAGAAGTCAGAAGCTTACTTCAGAAAGGACTCATCAGAGAATCCATTAGCCCATGGAATTGTTATGGATTCTATGTTAATAAGCATTATGAACAACTCAGAGGAATTCCTAGACTTATGGTAAATTATAAACCATTGAATAAAGTATTAGCTGATGATACTTATCCCATTCCAAACAAAACAAGTTTGGTAACAAGAATTTCTAGAGCAAAGATTTTTTCTAAATTTGACCTAAAATTAGGATTTTGGAAAGTGGTCGTTAAAGAAGAAGATAAATTCAAAACAACCTTCAGTGTTCCTACAGGACATTATGAATGGAATGTCATTCCCTTTGGATTGAAAAATTCTCCAGCAAAATTCCAAAGAGTAATGGACAACATTTTGAAACCTTATTTTGATTGGCTTATTGTTTATATTGATGACATACTTGTATTTTCTTCCTCTATTGAGAAACACTTCAAATATCTTGGGAAATTCATACATGTTGTCAAAGAAGCAGGATTAGTCTTCTCAAAGAAAAAACTTGAACTTTTCAAAACTGAAGTCAAGTATCTTGGCCATATCATTCGCAATGGTGAATTAACTCTGCAGACTCATGCCATTGAATTTGCCGATAAGTTTCTAGATAAAACTATAGATAAAGTCCAACTCCAAATATTTCTAGGAAGCTTAAATTATATCAGCCATTTTTATAAAGGATGTGCTCAGGATCGAAAACTGTTCAATGACAGACTAAAGAAGGATCCAACTCCATGGACAGAAGCACATTCACAAGCCATCATAAATATTAAATCTAAAGCAAAAACACTCCCTTTTCTTTATATCTCTAACGATGATCTCCCTAAAATTGTCAAAACAGATGCTAGCAATCTTGGGTGGGGAGCTTTCCTCAAACAAATTAGAAAACAAGGTGGTAGACAAAAGGAAGAAATAGTCCAATTTGCTTCAGGACTCTGGCAGACTAGTGAAAGGAATTATTCTGCTTTGGACAAAGAAATAAAAGCAGCTCTAAATGCTATACATAAGTTTGAAAATTTTCTTATATACAAGAAATTTCTTCTAAGAACTGATGTTGCAGCAATGAATAAAGTCCTAAATAAAGAAATCAAAACTCCTAGTGATGCTAAGTTTTCTAGATGGCAAGCTCTGTTTAGCAATTTTGACTTTTCTATAGAACATATTAAGGGCACCACAAATAGCATCCCAGATTTCTTAAGCAGAGAACACCTTCAGCCGATCTCTATGATCATTTCTGTTCATCTGAGAAATGAAACTAAAGTTTTAACAACCATCCCAGATACACTAAGTCGGGAACATTACGCAATAAAATGGAGACCCCATTGGGAATCAAGAAGTACTCAAGTTATATCCCCTTTGAATCAATCTTATTCTTCAGGGTTGGTTCTGGAAGTTCAGAGCAGGCAAAGTTCAAATGTATTGGTTCCTGTTATCTTACGAGCTTCTCAAAAGGAAATTGAAGCTCAATATGCTCTTTCAAATATCTTTCATGATATTGATCTCATTTGGGATATCATAAATAATCAGGTATTTAATCATCGATACTTTTGTCTCTAGAGACCTAGACTATTGTGTCATTGGCCAGAAAGAAATCAAACCTTACATTTCCCTAACATTGACTATGATTATTCTCATTATAAAACCTTATGGTGGGATTTCATACAACAAGAAGATTTCTTCACACTCGTCAAGTTTGGGAATGTTAATACTGCAACAGTAGGGAGGCCTCCAAGTTGGCTTGCAGATTGGTGGAAAATTTTTGGACTTAACAAAACTGCAATAGACCCAACAATGATATCCTCCATATGCAACTTTTTCTCTTCTCTACAATATGTTCAAAATCTTTTTCAAAATGGACCAAATTATGGAGAAATCTTATGCAATTTCATTCTCAGCCATCTTCAATGGGTTACCAAGGCCAAGACCAAGGTACAAATGATAAATGGCCATCCATTTATCATACTGAAAATCTACAGCAAGATGTGGGATACTCTAAATTATGAAGAAATATTCCACACTCAGATTGAAAATGATTAGTCTTGATCATTCATGTCTTACTGGCCAACAATAGTGTCAGTCGTATTTCGTGGGTTTACGTTACTAACTCCACTTTGTACGTTTCTTTCTTGTCTTACTGGCCGACAGTGGTGTTAGTCGGTTTTCGTGGGTTTACGACATAAATATCCACTTTGTATATATTGATAATAAAATCATCTTAGAAACCTAGAGCACTTATCTAACTTTTGGCGTGGTTTGACCCACATTTCTAAAGATACTTTAATACGTGGAAATTATATTTTAAATTTGGTCAGATGCTTCTTGCATGTCCTCTCTGCCAAATCTTAAAAGTAGATTTGATTCCATGGTAATAATAAAATATCTTGTCTAGTCTTTTAAAAAGGACCATCCTCTTCTCCAAAATTTTGTATATAAGGAGGAGGGAGATTCATTTGAAGGGGAGTCGGTTTTAAGAGTTAGTCTTAAGAGTTGGTTTTCTAAGCTCCCTCTCTTCGAGCTTTGTGTCTTTCTAGTAAGTTTCTTTGATAAGCCTGTGTGATTCTAGCTCAACCAACATGAACCTAAAGTGGCAAAAGCAATACATCTTTCAATATATTCTTTACACAACTTTAAGCATATAATAGAGAGAAAATTTTGTTATCATACCCAGGTTGAAAACGTGGTTGGCTCTGATACCATTTGTAACTCAGAGGCTTCTTCCGACGGAGAATGAAGCTTGAATAAATCATGTCTTTGGATTTTTCTTTTGCCGACTGCTTTCTTCTGCGATCTCAGCATGAACCCAATGAACCTCCTATGTGAACCCAAGAAAATCCCAGCATGAACCTTCGAACAACCCAATGCCTAATTGCCCTTAGCAGCCACCTGCCTAACGGGACTTACCACAGATGCTATTCAGGACCTAAGTGAACTTCCGGTAATCTTCTCAGTGAACTTTCACAAAGTCTTCCAATCCTCATCTTGAAAAGACTAGACAAGATTTTTAATTATTATTATGGAATCAAATCTACTTTTAAGATTTGGCGGAGAGGACATGCAAGAACCATCCGACCAAATTTCAAATTTACTCTCCACGTATTAAAGCATCTTTAGAAATGCGGGTCAAACCACGCCAAAAGCTAGAGAAGTGCTATAGGTTTCTAATATGCTTTTATTATCAACATCAATATACACAAAGTGGAGATTTATAACGTAAACCCAAGAAAACCGACTAACACCATTGTCGGTCGAATGATCAAGACTAATCATTTTCGATGTGAGTGTGGAATCTTTCTTCATAATTTAGAGTATCCCACATCTTGTTGTATATTTTCTGTATGATAAATGGATGGCCATTTATCATTTGTACCTTGGTCTTGGCCCTGGTAACCCATTGAATACGGTTGAGAATGAAATTTCATAAGATTTCTCCATCATTGGGTCCATTTTGAAAAATATTTTGAACATATTGTAGAGGAGAGAGAAATTTGCATATGGAGGATAGCACTGTTGGGTCTATTGCACTTTTGTTAAGACCAAAAATTTTCCACCAATCTGTAAGCCAACTTGGAGGTCTCCCTGCTGTTGTAGTATTGACATTCCCAAACTTGACGAGTCTGAAGAAATATTCTTGTTGTATGAAATCCCACCATAAGGTTTTATAATGAGAATAATCATTGTCACTGTCAGAGAAATATAGGGTTTGAATTCTTTCGGGCCAATGACACAATAGTGTAGGTCTCTGGAGACAAAAGTATTGATGATTAAATCCTTGATTATTTCTGATATCCCAAATGAGATCAATATCGTGAAAGATATTTGAAAGAGCATATTGAGCTTCAATTCCTTTTGAGAAGCTCGTAATATAACAGGAACCAATACATTTGAAATTTTCCTACTTTGAACTTCTGGAACCAATCTTGAAGAAAAATATTGATTCAAAGGAGATATAACTTGAGTAATTATTAACTCCCAATGGGGTCTCCAGTTTATTGAGTATTGTTCCCAACTTAGTGTATATGGGATGGTTGTTAAAACTTCAGTTTCATTTCTCAGATGAACAAAAATGATCATAGAGATCGGATGGAGGTGTTCCCTGCTTAAGAAATCTGGGATGCTATTTGTGGTGCCCTTAATATGTTCTATAGAAAAGTCAAAATTTATAAACAAAGCTTGCCATCTAGAAAACTTATCATCACTAGGAGTTTTGATTTCTTTATCTAGGACTTTATTCATTGTTGCAGCATCAGTTCTTAGAATAAATTTCTTGTATATAAGAGAAATTTCAAACTTATGTATAGCATTTAGAGCTGCTTTTATTTCTTTGTCCAAGGCAGAATAATTCCTTTCACTAGTCTGCCAGAGTCCTGAAGCAAACTGGACTATTTCTTCTTTTTGCCTACCACCTTGTTTTCTAATTTGTTTGAGGACAACTCCCCACCCAAGATTGCTAGCATCTGTTTCAAAAAATTTAGGGAGATCATCGTTAGAGATATAAAGCAAAGTGAGTGGTTTTTCTTTGGATTTAATATTTCTGACAACTTGTGAATGTGCTTCTGTCCATGGAGTTGGATCCTTCTTTAGTCTATCATTAAAGAGTTTGCGATCCTTAGCACATCCTTTATAAAAATGACTAATATAATTTAAGCTTCCAAGAAATCTTTAGAGTTGAACTTTATCTATAATTTTATCTGGAAACTTATCAGCAAATTCAACGGCATGAGTCTACAAAATTAATTCAGCATCGCGAATGATATGGCCAAGATACTTGACTTCAATTTTGAAAAGTTCAAGTTTTTTCTTTGAGAAGACTAATCATGCTTCTTTGATAACCTGTATGAATTTCCCAAGATATTTGAAGTGTTTCTCAATAGGGGGTGAAAACACAAGTATGTCATCAATATAAACAATAAGACAATCAAAATAAGGTTTCAAAATGTTGTCCATTACTCTTTGGAATTTTTCTGGGGAATTTTTCAATCCAAAGGGCATGACATTCCATTCATAATGTCCTGCAAGAACATTGAAGGTTGTTTTGAATTTGTCTTCTTATTTAACGACCACTTGCCAAAACCCTGATTTTAGGTCAAATTTAGAAAACATCTTTGCTCCGACAATTCTTGCTACCAAACTTGTTTTGTTTGGAATGGGATAAGTATCATCACCTAATACTTTATTCAGTGGTTTATAATTTACCACAAGTCTGGTAATTCCTCTGAGTTGTTCATAATGTTTATTAACATAGAATCCATAACAATTCCATGAGCTAATGGATTCTCTGATGAGTCCTTTTTGAAGTAAGCTTCTAACTTCTTCTTAACATTGCCTTTGATATTCAACATTCATTGGGATAGATCTAATTTNNNCATGTCTTTTTTGATGCTAGAAGGTAGTTGGATTTTTTGAGCATATTTGGTCCTCAAATTCTTTTCTCAGCTTGAGAATTTTTTGTTGAATATGGCTTTGGTTCAGTTGTTCAATGATTCTCAAATCCGTCCTCTTGTTTTTTAATTCTTCAATCTTGTCTGTCTTGCTTTGGATTGTATAGACAAGGGAAGACATCCTAGGAGAAGATACAAAAGGAAGCTAAACATATATTTTTGATCCTTTCGTTGGTGAGGGAATACTAATAAAATAACCAGAGGCTCCATTTGGTAGTCTTGTAGAATCATGAGGTTAAATTGCAGCAAAAAAAGGGGGTCCCGAGAATACAGGCTACATGAATGTTTGTGAGTAGGAATTTTAATGATAGGTAGTGATGTTTGAAGCATAGAAGTGCCTCAGGGACTTCATAGAAGATTTGAGTCATCCGATTTCCTAATCCAATGGCGCTCATTTTTGTTTTATGCCAAAATTGGACAGGAATGATATCTTTATTTAAAAGATTTAGGTCAAATCCAGTGTCCATCAAAGTTTTGAGTTTGAACAATTTTTCTTTGATCTTGATATCTAAAAGGACATGGAACTTTTGATGATTGATGGTGTTATCACTCCAAGAAACTCTTTAGGGTTGTAAACTAAATATGCTTGGTAACTTAATAATATGGTAAATTAGGTATGATTGGAGCAATGGGATAACTCAAAAGCTAATGAAAGTGACCACTTATCATGCATTCGAATAAGACAGTGCTTTTAGAAATCAATAATCAGACAACATAGTTGAACAGGGGATGAAGAAAACTAGTCTAGATAACCAAATACATTAACATGCAAGGTCATACAACACAACAAGAAGACCTTTAATTCAAGTTCATGAGCATAATAAGAGGATGACAGTTCTTAGAAGCTCATCTAAACTGAAATAAAGTGCAGAATAATGAAATATGAAAGAATCTGATATTGAAAACAAAAGAGGACTGTGATTCTATTATCAATAATAAAATTCTAGTACAATATCCAAAAAATGTCTCCCATATTGAACCCCCTAGTTCATCTCATATCTTCAGCTTTATAGCTTTAAAATACAGTTTTCAGATCCTAAAAGAATGGATCATATATGCTAAAGATAGAAAGTCAAAACTGATTTACAAAAGATAAGGAATGATCCTCAAAATGAGGTCAATTCCACACTTCATGATCTTCAGATGATGTAGAATCCCTGTGCAGTGAAGATAAGCCTTCCAAGGTTGTTTGATGATTATTAAGAAAGTTGAAATTTGAATTTGCTAATTTTGGAAAAAACCCTGATTTACTGCCTCCAAAATAGGTGCCAAAACAACTTGAATACTTCCTCTAACTCTTTAACATCAAAAGTGGATCTTAGATTTTCCTGTATAATTCAATATCTATCTTTAGAAAGAGTTTTCAAGAGATTTGGCTGAGTAAAACTTCGATCTGGGCAAAAATACTCTTTCTCTGGCCATCTCAGGTTTCACCAGCTATTTTGCCTTAAGATTTGCTAGTTAGCTGGTGAAAGCCCTGCTTTTCATTAGCTAACTGGTTATAATTTCGCCTTCTATGCTGGTGAAAGTTCTGTTTTATCTTTGAGAAGAAAATTATGCAGATTAGCAATGATCCTGCATAGAGTGTTAGACTCTTCAGCAGCTGCATTAATCTGACATTTTGTTTCTCGTAGATGATTAACTCTCTAACCTGTAAGCCCTTAAACCACTACCTTTAGATCTAATAATTCGCTCTGTGGGAGATGTAGTTTCTTTAAAGGGGTCTCTTTACTTGCAATACATAGAGAGCATGATGAATCTTGCTGAGTAGCTTAGGAAGTCGTCTTCTCCAAACACTCAGAATGGTAGACATGCCTACAATTTATCACAACAACAACAGAAAAAAGCTTTGAGCAAATACCGCAAGTCTGAACCTCCACCTGCGAGAACATGGAAGTAAAATGTATATTTTTGGCCCTGATTCTTTCCACAGCCAGAGTGGAAGTACGTACAACATCTAAAAAGTTATCCAATCCATTTGATGACGGTTCTAACTTAATAGATGCCTCAGAGTTCAAAATCTATATCAACAATTGATGCAGGAGCATCGCAAGAGCGTGTAAGCATAGCTAGCAGCGAGACAATGCGGAGATAAGTGACAGCTGGAAAAGCACCGAGCACATTTTTTGAAAATATTTTGAAATATTAATGAAGTCATTGAGTGGAGGCATGCTTGTATTATTGTAAAAGTACCTTGAGCGATCTTCTCTTGTCCATAGTAGATAGGAGCCTTTATGTGTAATGAATGTAGGTAGATAGAATTTAATTCTAGATTAGACAGTTTTAGAGCGCAAGAGGGAAACAGGATATAGACACCCTCATTGTATAATTGTAACATGATTCTCAAGATAGAGAAGAGAAGAGAAGAAGAAAAGAGCTGTGTAGAAGAATTCCATGTACAAAAGTTTTGGATTAATACCAAAAAAACCTTGATTCAGACTCATGGTTCTCATATATTCTTTGTGTATGCATTGTTGAATGTTATGCTCATGAATGTTTTACTCCTTATGTCATGCATTTGTTGTTTATGCCATGTGTGTATGATTTCTTGTTAAATGTTTGAAATCTGGGAGGAAGAATAAGGAATGAGTTTCAATTGTTTCTCTGCCTGAGTGAGTAAAATTCCTGCAAGGAGTGTAGTGAAGTTTGTCCGCAAGGAGTGCGTTGATAGAAGTCAGAGTTCATCTCTGAAAGCTTAGGAGGGATAACAATTGTTCTCATTCTCATAGAAGTGCAAGTTGAGAATAGGAGTCATGCAAGGTGTGCGCAGGCCGAGTAAAGTATCAGAGTTTGCGAACCTAAGAAATTGTTGAAGGACTACTGCTGCAGGGAGTGCGCAGAGTCGAAAGACTTCAATTATTTGAAGTAATTGAAGGATTTGCCACAAGGAGTGAGTGCGGGAGTCTTCTTTAAGACTCAGAGTTGGAGAAATCTCAGGAGGGTTAGGGTATTCGCAGTTTTCAAAGAAAAGCACAGAAGGTTGGTGCCTTGAGGCATTGAAAGGAGGCGTAGCAAGTTTGCGTTGCAGGCGGGTAAGTTCCGCGGAGAAATACTTGGTTAAATTCGTAGGAATTGTCCAGGAAGAAACGGACAGTCGGAATTTTTTCAGAAGAATTTTTGAAGTCACAAGATCTGTAAGATCTTACAGAGAAGTAGGAACGTTACGACGAGCTTTCCTCAAGCGTAAGCTCAGAAGAAATCATAGGATGCAAGTCATTCGGGGTCGTTGGATCGCTCACGATATCTCATTTTGGGGTTTCGTGAGTTGAAGGGTCGAAGGTTTTGCATCAAGGTTCGTGAAGTCGCGAAAGGAGAGT
>JASDQU010209728.1:18467-35810 GCA_032191745.1 Picea mariana
TTTGGGGTGAATTCATATGAGATTGAATTACCCGATGGGATCGGAATTTCTACGATATTCAATGTCTCGGATTTGTACCCTTATAAATTTGAGGAAGCATAAGTAGGTAGTGAACAACCAGAGATTCAGTGGACAAAACAAAAGCCAGTTGCAGAAAATCCGCAGATGGACCGCATACTGGACAAAAGAGTTGGTGAGAGGACCAGGTGAAAGCAATACTTTGAATACTTGGTCAAGTGAAAGGGCCATCCAGTTGAAGATGCCAGCTGGGAGAATGAAGCATAAATCCAGAAGCATGGACAGACTGTGCACGAGCTCATGGACAGGAGCCCACAGAAATTTTCAAGCGAGGGAGTATGATGTAGGAGCATCCCAAGGGCGTGCAAGCATAGCCAGCAGCGAGACAACGTGGAGATAATAGACAGATGGAAAAGCACCGAGCACATTTTTTGAAAATATTTTGAAATATTAATGAAGTCATTAAGTGGAGGCATGCTTGTATTATTGTAAAAGGACCTTGAGCGATCTTCTCTCGTCCATAGTAGATAGGAGCCTTTATGTGTAATGAATGTAGGTAGATAGAATTTAATTCTACATTAGACAATTTTAGAGCACAAGAGGGAAATGGGATATAGACACTCTCATTGTATAATTGTAACATGATTGTCAAGATAGAGAAGAGAAGAGAAGAAGCAGAGAGTTGTGTAGAATAATTCCATGTACAGAAGTTCTGGATTAATACAAAAAAAACCTTGATTCAGACTCATGGTTCTCATATATTCTCTGTGTATGCATTGTTGAATGTTATACTCATGAATGTTTTAATCCTTCTGTCATGCATTTGCTGTTTATGCCATGTGTGTATGATTTCTTGTTAAATGTTTGGAATCTGGGAGGAAGAGTAAGGAATGAGTTTCAATTATTTCTCTGCCTGAGTGAGTAAAATTCCTGCAAGGAGTGCAGTGAAGTTTGTCTGCAAGGAGTGCGTTGAAAGAAGTCAAATTTCATCTCTGAAAGATCAGGAGGGATAAAAATTGTTCTCATTCTTGCAGAAGTGCAATTTGAGAACAAGATCCGTGCAAGGTGTGCACAAGCCGAGTAAAGTCTTAGAGTTTGCAAACCTGAGAAATTGTTGAAGGACTACTACTGTAGGGAGTGTGCAGAGTTGAAGGACTTCAATTCTTTGAAGTAATTGAAGGATTCACCACAAGGCGTGTGTGTAGGAGTCTTCTTTAAGACTCAGAGTTGGAGAAAGCTCAGGAGGGATAGGGTCTTCGTAGTTGTCAAAGAAAAGCACAGAAGGTTGGTGACTTGAGGCATTGAAAGGAGGCGTAGCAAGTTTGCGTTGCGGGTAAGTTTCGCGAAGAAATACTTGGTTAAATTCGCAGGAATTTTCCAGGAAGAAACGGACAGTCGAAATTATTTGAGAAGAATTTGTGAATTCAAAAGAGCCATCAGATCTTTTAGAGAAGCAGAAATGTTACAGCGATCTTTCCTCAAGTGTAAGCTCGGAAGAAATCAGGGCCGTAAGATCCAAGTCAGCCAGGGTCGTTGGATCGCTCAAGAAATCTCATTTCAGGGTTTCGTGAGTTGAAGGGTCGAAGGTTTTGCATCAAGGTTCACGAAGTCACGAAACGCGAGTAGTGAAGTGGCATGTGGATCAGAGTCATCCATCTGGAGAGGATAGATGGCAGTGATCTAGAGATCTCGCGAAATCAGAGGTTCGCGAGGTGAGAGCCCAAAGGTTGGGTACTCTAGGTTGCGAAAGGCGAAGTCCCGAAAGGGAAAAAAGTTCCGTTGTGGGACTGCATGAACGACATGTCAAAATTCAGCAGTTCGATGCTTAGGAACATCGAAGGTTCGGGTCTCGACAGTTGAAGAGTTGAGATATTAGAAGGAGAAGTCGTGAGGTCATGAGCTGCGATAAGGAGTATTAAGGAGTTTGGGATCTCGACACTTTGGGTGTCATGATACAAAGGAGACAACACTTTGGGGAGTGAAGTGGCGAAGTGTGAAGTGGAGCATAAGGAACACGTGGAAGAATCGCAAGGTGGGCCCATGGAATAGATAGGCGGACACGTGTTGTTCATTGAAGAGAGTCAACACCTCGTTGACTTTTCATGTCTTGGGGGTTCATAAGATAAGGGGACGGAAGTCCAACCTTTTGACTTGCAAAGTGGAGAAAGGAGAGAAGCGCTAGTGGGAAGCCTAGATGGTGGTCACACGTGGAGGGCGCTAACAACAAGGAGCTATACCCGTATTGACATTTCGGGTGTCGTGAGTTTGGGAAGGAAGAGTCGAGAGTATCGACTCACAAACTCGCGAGTGGGGAGTTGTGACAAGCGCCTTTCAGTTTAGGCCTTTGTCATACCCGATGGTCATGCAGAGAAGGGGGAGCTTGCACCTAGTGCCATTCACGCTAGGGAAGCTTCCGAAAGGACCTGTGGATCAAAATAAAGAATATTCAAGCAAGGAATTGAAAGAGCTGATCCGGCTCAAAGGGAAATGAAGAATGATTCTGTAAGCAGATCCTCGACCTGAGGGTCGAGTGGGTCTGCACCAGCAATGCTTTAGCAACATCACTTAAAGTAGGTTGATACTTTACAATATCACTATCTGAAGGGACATGTTGCCCACCCTGTGAGTTTTCCTCTTGCTTGGGTAATTGCCTTTTCTTGTTAGTTGTTGCAAGACGCATATTGTTTTCATTATGTTGCACAAGTTGTGGAAAAAACGTAGGGTTCTGCATGGATTTTGCCAAGAATGACATCATTTGTTGCTATCGTTGTTCTATCCCTTGAAATTATTGGGACACTATCTGTAGCTGGAGATCAGTAGACTGCTGTTGTGGTTGAGTATGGCTATGTGTAAGCTTCAACCTATAAATATTCTTCAACAAATGTGTTTTTTTTTACCTCTAAGAACACCTTCATTTGCAAATTCCCATTGATCTGGATCAACTTTCCTAAATATCTTCACAATATGCATCTATCCCAAGACATAAATCTCAAGGATTTGATTCCGATGCTAGCTGACCAATCTGTTCTGTGAGATTATCCATATTTTGATTTTTACTCCACCAATTCCCATTTTCAGATGATTTCTCATCCTGATCTTTTGGTAAGACTTTCGAGCGCCATAGACTCAGCCTCTTCTGTTCCTCATGCTGAGGTTAGACTCTCTGAAAGAAATTGTTCCCAAAATACATCATTGATTTTTGGCAATATATCCTCGCCATCCAAAATAATATCTCCATCGCCCTCTGAGGAAAACCTATCTCTGTCAATGGATAATCTCATCTCCATAGCAATTGGTTCAGAGTTGGAATCTTGGCTACGTATTTTAGGTCGCATATAATCTTCACTTGGAAAACTGCCATTGTGACTAACTGTCATTATACCTTGCATTTCAGGCAATTGAAGCTGAGAAGTAGGAAGATTTGTGTTTGTGACTATGGATTCTTCCAAATTTGAAAATGAATACATATCTGCAGATGAAATTTATCAGGCAACTGTAAAATCATGGCCAAAGTTCGACTTCCATTCTTGATCCTCGTGGAACCCTTTACATGCGATCCCATGCCTGCATAAATTTTATCAAACGGTGCATGGACAGATCCCATATTTCATGAAAATCAAGATATTACAATCTTTGCATATGGTGAAGTTTCATTAGATAAAATCAAAGAGATTGATATTGGTTTGGTGCTGGGATTTGATGACTTGAAATTTACACTTGATTTGTGAGTTGCCCTGGATTTGGTGCAATAATTGTTCTTGTAATTCCACATTTCGAGCAACCTCTCTGACACCTATTTTTATCTCTCAGGCACTGGGCAGTCTTTGCATACATGAATCTCTCATAACTTTTTTGATGAATTTTGGTGCAGAGTGAAATTGGCACTTAGTGCTTGAGCTTTGTATTGGACTATAGCTCGAGTATGTATGATGTTTCTAGCTGGGCTCTTTATGTTTTGCGTGATGTAGCCAGTGTTGATTACTGGCATACGTGTTGTAAGACTGCAGGGCATGGCTTAGTTTACGATTCAGTTGATAGACTAGACTTGGAATTTAGTATGGATGTAAGTTAGCATAATAACATAAGAATGGGTCATAAGATTTTGACTCATGACTTGGCATGTGGACAACCCGTGGCATAACTTAATCCCATGACTTGATTCATGTGTGACTTGTGAACATGAACTAAGTTTTTGGCTTTAAAAATTGAACCTTTGTGACTTAGGATTAGATCACTTTGAGCACACATCATAATATTAGAGAATATTGCCATAATATGAAAAGCATTAGAGGTTAGAGTTTATAGGAAATATTGACAAAGTTTTGGAATGCAGGTTAGAACAATCAATGGGAGCTTGGTTTACAGATATTTGGAGACAAAATACTGACCAAACATATGGTCATATTGAATAAAACTTGAGGAGGTCCTCCAAAAGTATGAGTGCATTTTTGATCGCTAACATTGGCTCCAATTGGGATGGAGACCTCCCTGTGAGGTTTCCAAGAACCTAGTAGTTCTAGTCACCTTTAGCATTGGGCATGGAGTTATCTGGCCTATGAAACTGTTTCTCTACAAACTTGCAACCTACCTATATCTTGTCTTCTTATTCATGAACTCAACAACTGAAAAATATCTAACTACTCGCATGGTGAGCTTATTCCTCTGCCTATCCCTACTAGTAACCAAATATGAAATTTGGTTAGGTAAATGCATATTTCCATAACAGCCATTTGAGCAACTTCAAAACTGTGATGAATTTATCTCTATCACTGCTTAATAGAAAATAATTGAAACATATCAGCAGTAATAAATAAGCTTCCAGAAAGTCATACTCACCCATGGATATTGATGAATGAATGAAATATGGAACTTTCAAAGGGTCTAAAATATATAATTCTATCAAATCAGCCATCGGGTCTCTAAAATAAAGATCAGAAGCATTCTGATTCATGAAAAATGGTTGCCCTTCAATGATTGGCTCTCTGTTTGTAGATAGATGTCTTCCTTGATAGTTTTGTTGTTGTCCCAACTGAGAACTGAATTGTTGCTGGCTGCCTTCACTAGTCTCTGTGTTTAAAGAAAAATGTTCAACCTCTGTCGAAGGAGAAAACAAACTCAACTGTTGATCTGAACTTTCCAGCACACCATATCCTTCTTCATATATGCTAAAATATTTCTTTGTCTGCAAATCTAGAAACTGTAGGTTGCCCTCATCATATACTGCAGATCTAAAATTGTTACTTGCTGATGTGTCAATTTGAAAATCATCTTTGGGGTTTTCAAAGGGGACAATCTCATCTTTACAACAACCTAAGTCAGTATATGCATTTGATACAATGTCAAAAGCATCAATGCTATGGTTATTCTCCTAGAGATCACCAATATCTTGGTTACAATGGTAGATGTCCCCTATTTCAACATACTCTTCAAAGCTATCATTAACCACATCATGTATACATTTATGATCATCTCTGTGTTGAACAATAGAACTAAATGAAATTCCAGAAATAACCAAATCTTCAGAAACCTCAACAACTTCCTCCCCATCATTATATTTATCAAATATAGGAAGATCAAGAAACATTTCTAATGACAGAGATGAAAATGGTGGCATAGAGTTATCAACAATAGGATTCTGAGATAGATTTTGAGAAATATCACTTTGTTCCTCATCATAACTGCAGCTTCCCTTGATACACAAATCTGAAAACTGTGAACTACCTTTAATGATTTCAATGGATGTATGACCAACAGAAAAATGATTCTCATGATTCTTAACTAAAGAAATTAATTCTTCAGATTGATGAAAATCAGAGATAATGTTAATGGGAGAATCTTCATCTCCTTTATTATCCATTTCTAGTTCATTTTGATGGGAAATCACATTATCATGAAGATCATTTGGGAGTTGCTGTAGGATATGAGGGAGAAATTCTTCTTTGTTTGCATTTTCAACTTTATTATCCAATCCATATTATTCACAACAATTACCAAATAAAAACTGATCCGAAAATAACTTTTTGCAACGCTCATTGAATACTCTATGAAATTTCTTTAAAGATGAAATGCTTGAAGGAGGTAAATAAAAATACCACTTACGTGCATCACCCTCCAATGAATGCATGAACATTTTCATATGAACATCTTCATGCTACAGATCTAGTAGATCCATGCACTCATGAAATTTTTTGAGGTGCTCTGCAGGATTATCTTCTTTCTCCTCTTTGAAGACAGGTAGAAAATCTCCCCATTCTAACATATGAGGTACTAGATGTGAGAAACCAGAAACTGAAGAGAAGTCCTGAGGTGAAAACCTCCGAGCCAAAAGAGCAGCAAATGCTTTTGACATTTGAATGTCATGGAGTCGCCACTGAATTTGTCCTTCATGGAGTTGCCAGATAGATGATTACAACCATAATAGTGTCTAGGCTTTGTCTATCATCAAAGTTGGATTTGTGTTATCTCCCAAGGAAGCTGAGCTTCAATCTCCTCTCACTGGCAATGACGCCAATTTGTTATCACTCCAAGAAACTCTTTAGGGTTGTAAACTAAAGATGCTTTGTAACTTAATAATATGGTAAATTAGGTATGCTTGGAACAATGGGATAACTCAAAATCTAATGAAAGTGACCACTTATCATGCATTCGAATAAGACAGTGCTTTTAGAAATCAATAATCAGATAGCATAGTTGAACAGGGGATGAAGAAAACTAGTCTAGATAACCAAATACATTAACATGAAGGGTCATACAAGTCAACAAGAAGACCTTTAATTCAAGTTCATGAGCTTAATAAGAAGATGAGAGTTCTTATAAGCTGAGCTAAATTGAAATAAAGTGCAGAATAATGAAATATGAAAGAATTTGATATTGAAAACAAAAGAGGACTGTGATTCTATTATCAATAATAAAAGTATAGTAAAATAGCCATAAAATGTCTTCCAGATTGAACCCCCTAGTTCATCTCATATCTTCAGCTTTATATCTTTACAATACAGTTTTCAGATCCTAAAAGAATGGATTAGATATGCTAAAGATAGAAAGTCAAAACTGATTTACAGAAGATAAGGAATGATCCTCAAAATGAGGTCAATTCCACACTTCATGATCTTCAGATGATGTATAATCCCTGTGCAGTGAAGATAAGCCTTCCAAGGCTGTTTGATGACTCTTAAGAAAGCTGAAATTCGAATTTGCTAATTTTGTAAAAAACCCTGATTTACTGCCTCAAAAATAGGTGTCAAAACAACTTGAATACTTCCTCTAACTCTTTAACATCAAAAGTGGATCTTAGATTTTCCTTTATAATTCAATATCTATCTTTAGAAAGAGTTTTCAAGAGATTTGGCTGAGTAAAACTTCGATCTGGGAAAAAATACTCTTTCTTTGGCCATCTCAGGTTTCACCAGCTATTTCGCCTTAAGATTTTCTAGTTAGCTAGTGAAAGCCCTGCTTTTCATCAGCTAACTGGTTATAATTTTGCCTTCTATGCTAGTGAAAGTTCTGTTTTATCTTTGAGAAGAAAATTATGCAGATTAGCATAGAGTGTTAGATTCTTCAGCAGTTGCATTAATCTGACATTTTGTTTCTCGTAGATGATTGACTCTGTAACCTATAAGCCCTTAAACCACTACCTTTAGATCTAATAATTCGCTCTGTGGGAGATGTAGTTGCTTTAAAGGCATCTATTTACTTGCAATACATAGAAAGAATGATGAATCTTGCTGATTAGATTAGGAAGTCATCTTCTTCAAACACTTAGAATGGTATACATGCCTACAAGTTAGCACAACAACAACAGAAAAAAGCTTTGAGCAAATACCGCAAGTCTGAACCTCCACCTACGAGAACATGGAAGTAAAATGTATATTTTTGGCCCTGATTCTTTCCACAGCCAGAGCAGAAGTACGTCCAACATATAAAAAGTTATCCAATCCATTTGATGACGGTTCTAACTTAATAGATGCCTCAGAGTTCAAAATTTGTATCAGCAATGCTTTAGCAACATCACTTAAAGAAGGTTGATACTTTACAATATGGTTGTCTGAAGGGACATGTTGCCCACCCTATGATTTTTCCTCTTGCTTAGGTGATTGCCTTTTCTTGTTAATTGGTGCAAGACACATATTGTTTTCATTCTGTTGCACAAGTTGTGGAAAAAATGCAGGGTTCTGCATGGCTTTTCCCAATAATGACATCATCTGTTTCTTTCGTTGTTCCATCCCTTGAAAGCATTGGGACACTGTTTGTAGATGGAGATCAGTAGATTGCTACTGTGGTTAAGTATGGCTATATACCAATTCCCATTTTCAGATGATTTCTCATCCTGATCTTTTGGTAAGACTTTCAGGCACCGCAGACTTAGCCTCTTATGTTCCTCATGCTGAGGTTAGACTCTCTGAAAGAAATTGTTCCCAAAATACATCATTGATTTCTGGAAATATATCCTCACCATACAAAATAATATCTCCATCTCCCTCTGAGGAAAACCTATCTCTGTCAATGGATAATCTCATCTCCATAGAAATTGGTTCAGAGTTGTGATCTTGGCTACGTATTTTAGGCCACATATAATCTTAACCTGGAAAATTGCCATTGTGACTAACTGTCATTATACCTTGCATTTCAGGCAATTGAAGCTGAGAAGTAGGAAGATTTGTGTTTGTGACTATGGATTCTGCCAAATTTGAAAATGAATACATATTTGCAAATGAAATTTATTAGACAACTGTACAATCATAGCCAAATTTCGACTTCCATTCTTGCTCCTCGTGGCACCTTTTACATGCGATCCCATGCCTGCATAAATTTTATCAAACGGTGCATGGATAGATCCCATATTTCACGAAAATCAAGATATTACAATCTTTGCATATGGAGAGGTTTCATTAGATAAAATCAAAGAGATTGATATCAGTTTGGTGCTGGGATTTGATGACTTGAAATTTAGACTCGATTTGTGAGTTGACCTGGATTTGGCGCAATAATTGTTCCTGTAATTCCACATTTCAAGCAACCTTTCTGACACCTATTTTCATCTCTCAGGCACTTGGTAGTATTTGTATACATGAATCTCTCATAACTTTTTCAATGAATTTTTGTGCAGAGTGAAATTGGTACTTAGCGCTTGAGATTTGTATTGGACTGTAGCTTTAGTATGTATGATGTGTCCAGTTGGGCTCTTTATGTTTTGCATGATGTAGCTAGTGTTGATTATTGACATACGTGTTGCAAGACTGTAGGGCATGGCTTAGTTTACGATTTAGTTGATAGACTAGACTTTTTTAGTATGGCTGGAAGTTAGTATAATAACATAAGAATAGGTCATAAGCTTTTGACTCATGACTTGGCATCTGGACAAGTCGTGGAAAAACTTAATCCCATGACTTGATTCATGTGTGACTTGTGAACATGAACTAAGTTTTTGGCTTTAAAAATCGAACCTTTGTGACTTAGGATTAGATCACTTTGAGCACACATCATAATATTAGAGAATATTGCTATAATATGAAAAGCATTAGAGGTTAAGGTTTATAGGAAATATTGACAAAGTTTTGGAATGAAGGTTAGAACAATCAATGGGAGCTTGGTTTACAGATATTTGGAGACAAAATACTAACCAAACATATGGGAATATTGAATTAAACTTGAGGAGGTCCTCCAAAAGTACAAGTGCATTTTTTATCGCTAACAGATGGTAAGGATCTTTGTATCCTTATTTTCTTGCTTTGTGACCTTGTTTTCTATCTCTGTTTATGCTTTGATTTCCTTCTTAAGATTTCTAATTTCTCTACCTAAATCAGAGATGGAAATAGTTTGCATGGGGCAAGAAACCAAGGTAACTGGGAGAGGATGTAAGGTGGGAGTATAAGGATTTCTTAAGGTCGCTGACCTTTTGCAGAAAGTGGCAAGAATTTGTTGTTGGGTTTTCCATTCATAGAATGAAATCCAGACATTGTCCTTGGTCATGTATTCTTGACAATCTCTTGATAAGACTAATTTTTTTTCATCTGCGACAGATTTGGAGAATTTTTTAGCATCAGGATGGGTAAATAGATCCCAATTTAACATAGACTTTATCCATTCTTATTTTACCAATTTTTTCTGACAACCATTCATTAAGGAAATAAACTTCTTTATTTCTGGTGTTGCTGGTTTCTTGATATATTTTGGAATATTATTTACAAATCATCTTTGAGAAATGTCAGGAGGATAAGAGGTTGTTATGACTACAATGTGAGGGTCATGTGGGAAAGGAAAATCGGAAAATTGGCGATGGGGACAAGGATCTTTTGCTGTAGAGCTTGTAGGAGGAATATTTGTCCTGGGATTATGATATATGTGTTCAGGATGGATTTCGTTATTCTCCGTGGTCATGGGTAGGGTTGAGAGTGTGACTATTTTAGTAAAATCTAAACATTGAACATAATAAGGTACTTGTCCTAATGAGGAAGCAAGAGGTTGGAGAGAAGGATGTAAACATAAGGATGGAGTTGGTAAAGTAGAAGCGAAATGGTTGTTCTCTTTGGGGTAGGAATGTTGGGAAGTGGGTAAAGAGATAATTGCGGAGGAAGGGGATTCTTGGATGTGGGAAGAGGTTATGGATTGTGGTACAGGAGTGCAAGGAGTATCAATGACCCAATTGGCGGGGAAAGAGAGATTTTCCCATTTAATAGTTTGGTGTTCCATTTTTTGATTAAGAGGGTCAGTAAGAACAAGAGTACTAGATTTAGATGTTTGGATAGGGGCATTCATTATTGTAGGATACAAGGTATTTGTATGACGAAAACATCCTCGGGTTTGGATAGAGATGTTGGTATGAGTTTGGCGCATATCGAATCTAGTAGTATGGATTTGGAGTTTGAGAATATCTGCAAGGTTTTCATCAAAGGTATATACAAAGAAATTTGGAAAACAATCAAAATAGACTGGACCATTGGATAAAGGAGCAACAATGCCTCTGATTAAGGAATCAATGAAATTATTATGAGTCATGTCTCTAATAGTGCAAAGAGCATAGGCGTCAATTCCTTTGTGTACAAGTGGATTGATTTCAACACAAATACAGCCAAAATGGAGATAATTTGTTTTGTGCTTCCTTGATTCGGCTTGAATTTATTTAACATTGAGTAAAGAAACAGTCTGGCTGACATCACTATTATGTTGTATATGACTAACTGACTCTTTGACAATAACTCTAGAAACAACACGAAGGTGGAACATACTTAAGTCGTTATAAACCTGATTTGGGGAAATAGCAGGTAGTTTCCACGCAGCTTGTAGTTGAGACTCAATGGCTTCAATACTTGCGTGATTTAGACAGTGCACATTATTATCTGCAAACATAGAACTTAGACCTTCTGAAGATTTTTTTCCAGAAGTACTTTCTTCTTCAGTATTGTGAATATCTCGAAAAGATATAGATCTATCCATAGTCAAAGTAAAAACTATTACTGCATAGAAAAGCAAGGCGTTTAATTCTAGTTCTTTGCACCAGAGTGAAAGAATGTCGAATAAGCTCCTAGTTGACTGCTCAGGCAATAACTAGTTAACACTTAGAAGGTCGCAGAAGTGGAAACCTTGTCTTTCAAAGGCCCGAGACTTCTGATATGGCTTTCAGAAAGTTGCAAGAGTGGAAAGCTTGTCTTTCAAAGGCCCAAGACTCTTGATATGGCTTTCAATATATTCTTTACACAACTTTAAGCATATAACAGAGAGAAAATTTTGTTATCATACTCGGGTTGAAAACGTGGTTGGCTTCCTCTGATACCATTTGTAACTTAGAGGCTTCCTCCAATGGAGAATGAAGCTTGAATAATATTTTTTCTTTGGCTTCTGCTTTTTCCAACTGCTTTCTTCTGCGATCTCAGCGTGAACCCAACAAACCTCCTATGTGAACCCAAGAAAATCCCAGCATGAACCTTCGAACAATCCAACGCCTAATTGCCCTTAGCAGACACCTGCCTAGCGGGACCTACCACAGATGCTATTCAGGACCTAAGTGAACTTCTGGTAACTTCCTCAGTGAACTTTCACAAAGTCTTCCAGTGAACTTCCGACAATCGCTTTAGTAGGAAAACAGATAAGGCATAATACATAGACAAAATGATAGACAAATTTAAGAGATAATGAAAAAGCTGAAGAAGATTTATATTATATGAGCCAAAAGGCATGGATATACGGACTTTATATCAAGCACAGATTCCTCTTCCTCATACAAGAAACTGACAGACTGAAACTAAATGCTTCTACCACTTTAGGTTCGTGCTGGCTAAGCCAGAATCACGCAGGCTTGTCAAAGAAACTTACTAGAAAGACACAAAGCTCGAAGAGAGGGAGCTTAGAAAACCAACTCTTAAGACTGACTCTTCAAACCGACTCCCCTTCAAATGAACCTCCCTCCTCCTTATATACAAATTTTTGGAGAAGAGGATGGTCCTCTTGAAAACACTAGACAAGATATTTTATTATTACCATGGAATCAAATCTACTTTTAAGATTTGGTGGAGAGGACATGCAAGAACCATCCGACCAAATTTCAAATTTACTTTCTACATATTAAAGTATCTTTAGAAATGCAGGTCAAACCACGCCAAAAGCTAGAGAAGTTCTCTAGGTTTCTAAGATGCTTTTATTATCAATATATACAAAGTGGATATTTATGTCGTAAACCCACGAAAATCGACTGACGCCACTGTCATCCAGTAAGACAAGAAAAAAATGTACAAAGTGGAGTTTGTAACGTAAACCCATGAAATACGACTGACACCACTGTTGGCCAGGAAGACATTAAGTCCTATCAAACTTTTATTCCACTGGTTGGTCATGGAAGTGGTTGAAACAATATGGGTCCCAATGTTAAGTATAGACTTCTCTGTACATCATCGGATCTTAATCGATGTCTTCTTCTTGTTGGAGAACATATTTTGTTCTAATAATCCAAGGATGATTTTAATTTATGAAATGCGTCATATGGCCATTGTTAGAAATTTGACAAAGGTGATGAACATTATCTGGAAGATTTAAATGATGAAACATCTACTCAACATCAAAAACATCTAGATGTATGGCACTTGAATTTAACCCAAATTTCTGCCACCAAGTATAAAGCCATCCTGGTATCAGATTTTTGTTGAGAAGATTCATGTCTGATCCAGTATCTAATATGGCATTTAGGAAAAATACCTCTGTGTTGATCTCTAAACAATTTTGACATGGTATTTTTGGTATTGGATAGCCAATATCTTCATGGCATTTAATCCTTGCAAATGGCCCGAACAATGTAGATGAATTTCTTGTTCCTATGGTGCATATTCTAGTGGTGGGGGAAGGGATTCCATCTGTTATTTTAGAAATTTTATTTCTTTCCTCTCCCAAGAATCAACTTTATATGAATCTTCAGAAATTTCTTCATACCGACTTACTTTTAACTTGAGTTCAACAACTTCTTTCTTTAGGTAAAATACCTCTTTTGCCAGATCTGTTAAATAAGGATGTTGCAATTTGGTTTCTTTGTTGTGCTTAATGAAAGACCTAGTGTTTCTTTCAACTAGAAATAGTGGTTTAGTTCCTACTGTATGGGAAGATTATGGATTGCTTTTCTTTTGCCCTGCGGTCATAGTCTTCAAAAAAGATTCAACTACAGATTTTTTCATATCTCCTTCTGGCAAGGTTTTTATTTGAGCTAGAATTTGGGCATCTTGATCTCCGGTGCTATGGTACATACATACTTTTATTTTTTATTTGTGCCTATGAGGGATGGATACAAAATCTGTTTCAGAAGAACTTTCACATGAAAAAAAATTTGGGTTATCACACCTACATTGATGATTTAGAATAATTTCTTCATCACCTGAGATATATCCGAAGTCTGAGGTTTCTGTGGATTCAGAGGAGCACCCTTCATGTAGTAAATGGACTTCTTCTCTTTTGACAAAAGGATGATGTGGGCATTGATTTGTTATATGATCATTTGCACCACATCTATTTCAGTGATTCCTGTGTGCTATTTGTTGTGTTGCTTTTGTACTAGCTTTTTGATGTGCTATTTGGCCTTTTTTTCTAAGATTTTTCCTTTGGATATCCTTGAATTTCTTCCTTCTAGGCATGAACTTGTTGTCTTGCTTGGATGGAATGTGTTGTTAGATTAATATCCTTGGGATTATAATAATGGGTTCTTTGTTCATATTTACCCCGATTTGGTGGATTCTTTTCTCTAAATGCCCTAAGTTTATTTTTTCTTCTCTTGATGGGATCTGCTAGGTATAAACCAAATTTTTCACAAATAGACTTGTTGTCAGGCAAGTGGGACATTTTCTGGATAGACTTATGGACTTTCATATTTATACATATTCCAATTAGGGCCTTGGTGATAAGAGAATATATTTCTCCCCAAGTATACATCTCATAAGGTAGTTTAACACCTCTTGCATTTTGAGATATTCTACAAATTTACTAGGAATTTACTAGGAATATATTTCTCCCCAAGTATACATCTCATAAGGTGAACTTGCTTCCATAAAATATTTTGACTATGTTTTACCTCGAATATCCTTTGAGTCCATTCTTTGTGGAATTCTTCATATTCTGACATTTTTCTGCATTTGATATTCATTAATATCATTTAGTGTTTGTCAGCCAATTCCTCTTTAGTACCACACCAATGTTCTAGAATAAGTTTGGTGAGGGATCCTATCATATTATTTTGAGGGTTTCCATTAAGATGATAGACAACTTCTCCTTGTTCATCTCTTAGTACCTCTGCTTCCATTTTTGTCATCATTATTGGTGAGGAGATGACTTCCCACCATTTGCTTAAAGTTCATGTGAAGCATTGGATCAAAGATTTGCATGCTTCTATTTCACTTTTCCCTTTCATGCACATGATTTTATAGGAGACGTACATTCTGTCAAGTAGTTGACGAATTTTCCCAACTGATAGACCATCGATGTTCCATTCAGGAAACTAGTCTTCTGCAAATGATTGAGATTCAAGCATTTTTCCTTTTCCTAGAAGATCAGGTGCAGATGGTCTATTCATATGATGAGGGATGTTTTCAGATGAGGGTATTTGAATAGAAACCAAAGATAGGTTAGGATTTGTGGAAGATGAAGTTTGTGATTCATCTTTTTGAAAATGAATTGGAAATTTCTTTTGGATTGATTTTTCTTTGGAAATATAAGTAGGGGAAATGATGGAAATTGAAGAGTGTGGGAGAGTAAAAGATTGGGGAATAGGTTTTTCAGGAGTAGTATCCTTTTGTTTGATTTCTAACAAAAAAATTTCGATGACTGAGAAGGCTTCTCCTAATCCTTCCATCAGTTCTTCATGGTTTTTTGCAAAATCTTTAGTTCTTTGTATCACTGTGTTTTTTTTTTTTCCAACACAATCATTGATATATGCAACTCTATCATTTATTTGGTTTATAGACTGGGCTATTGTGTTAGTAGAAACCTGTAGGTCTCTAATGTGCCCTTTTCTAGCATAGTCATTGGTCACAAATGTATGTGTGGCCATACCTCTGAGTGTAGTATTTGTCCAATTTACTTGTTCTGATATGGAATGTACTCTTTTGTCTATACTCGAAAGTTGGATGGATTCGTCAGCTAACATTAGAGGTATAACTTTGACTTGTCTATTACTGTCTTCAAGAATGATACCTTTAAAAGGGTGAAAGTTTGATGTGGATTCGGCAGTTTTACCTTCTAGGTTTTTCCATTCATGGCGAGCAGAACTTTCTTTCCCTCCTTCCATCATCTGGACTATAGGACTTTGAGATTTTATTTTCCATTCATAGAAATAAATGGAAAATGCAGAGGTAATTTTTTGAGATATATGTCTGCCATTCTAGGGATAAATTGGCCTTCTCTTTGTCTGAAGTGGAGAGATTAAATTCAACAGATTCTGAATGGGTAAAAAGATTCCAGCTAAGCATTTTCTTGATCCATATTTCTTCAATGGTGTTCTTGGAACATCCCATCATAATAGAATGGAATTTATGGATTTCTTCAATAGAGGGATTTTGTAGGGATGGAGGCAAAGGATTATTGACCCGACAGTCTGGGATGACTTGGTCACATTGTTCTATATATCCTAAACCATATTTCAGAGTCCCTGGTGGTCTCATTCCTTTGTGAACGTCTTGGAGTCAGGGATCTAGTGTCTCTATAGTGGGCATGTAATGAATCATGAGACAAATTGGTAATCCTTCACTTGAAGTAGAAGTGCTAAGTTCTTCAGTATTTTGATTATTATAGAAAGTCATAAATTGATCCATAGTGAAAGTTATAACTATTACTGCTCAGAAAATCATCACATTTAATTCTAGTTCTTTGCACTCGAGTGAAATAATGTCGAATAAGCTCATCATCGATTGCTTAGGCAATAACTAGTTAAAACTTGGAAAGTTGCAAAAGTAGAAACCTTGTTTTTCAAAGGCCCGCGACTTCTGATATGGCTTTCAGAAAGTCGCAAGAGTGGAAACCTTGTCTTTCAAAGGCCCGAGACTCTTGATACGGCTCTCAAAATATTTCTTACACAATTAAAACATATAACAGAGAGAGAAGTCTGTTATCATACCTGGGTTGAAAACGTGGTTGGATCTGATACCATTTGTAACTCAGAGGCTTCCTCTGACGGAGAATGAAGCTTGAATAATATTTTGTCTCTGTATTATGCTTTATCTGTTTGCCTACTAAAGCGTTTGTTGGAAGTTCACTGGAAGACTTTGTGAAAGTTCACTGAGAATATTACCAGAAGTTCACTTAGGTCTTGAATAGCATTCCTGGTAAGTCCCGCTAGGTAGGTGGCCACTAAGGGAAATTAGGCGTCGAGCTGTTTGAAGGTTCATGCTGGTATTTTCTTGGGTTCACATAGGAGGTTTGTTGGGTTCACACTGAGATCGAAAAAGAATTCAGTTGAAAAGAACAGAAGCCAAAGACAAAATATTATTCAAGCTTCATTCTCCGTCGGAGGAAGCCTCTGAGTTACAAATGGTATCAGAGCCAACCACGTTTTCAACCCGGGTATGATAATAGAATTCTCTCTTTGTTATATATTTTAATTGTATAAGAAATATTTTGAGAGCCGTATCAAGAGTCTCGGGCCTTTGAAAGACAAGGTTTCCACTCTTGCGACTTTTTAAAATCTGCATCAGAAGTCTCAGGCCTTTGAAAGACAAGGTTTCCACTTCTGTGACTTTCTAAGATTTAACTAGTTATTGCCTGAGCAGTCAGCCAAGAGCTTATTCGACATTCTTTCACTCTGGTGCAAAGAACTAGAATTAAACACCCTATTTATCTGAGCAGTAATAGTTATTACTTTCA
>JASDQU010209729.1:4981-22084 GCA_032191745.1 Picea mariana
CATCATTTCACATGAACCGACCACTGTCATTCTTTTTTTTACCATCCTTTTGTTTGTTTCACCACCATTTGCATGCCTTCACCCGAAAAACTTACTCTGCTCAGAAGCGATTACTTGACTCTCTGACGATGCATTGTACTGAGTTGTTAGCTATAGGAGGCCCTGTTATACGATACAAACCCACCATGACAGCCCTCTTAGAACTATATCCAGAAGCCTATCAAATTTTTCTGCAGGTAGGATGGCTGGATTATTTTCAGAGGCTCCAGGGATTTGATCAACAACAGGTTCTTCAATTTGCTCGAAATCTTCGGGAAGATTATTCCATTGTTCAAGGGGTTCGGATTCCAGTTACAGAGGAGGATATAGCATAGGTTTCGGGTCTCCCTGTCACTGGCATTCGCTGGCTTAGCCGCAAACACATCATCCTTAATGCCCAGCAGGATTTTCTCTTGCTAGGGGAACAAATTGAGCCTAAAGGCTGGGGTGTTCGACTTAGCTCATTTCTTCCTCCTTGGTCAAAAGTTGCATAGTTTGTCAAGCACTGCCTTACCTGTGAAGGCCGATACTAGGTAGTCTACCAATACGGTTTTGTCTTGTTGTCTCATTTACAACATGCTAGATTGGTGAATATTCCTTATTATCTTCTCGAATGTCTTAGAAATATGTCGCATTACTGTAAAAAGGCTAAAAATCCCGCCCTTTCCCTCACCCATCACCATCTCGCTCAACTACTTATCCAAAAGGGTTTTTCCCAACAAAACCCTCTCCTAAACAACCCACCCATAGACCACCAAGAAGCTGTTGAACATCCTAAAAATATTTAGGAACAACAACCAAATAACCCTCCAGACCCTCCGGAAGTACCTAACAGTCCGCCTACAGACCCAATTAATCCAATTAACCTTCATACCATACCAAGCCCGCCCACATATTAGTAGAATCATCCACTCCTACCATTCATATCCTTAGCGATGATTCTGAACCAGACAACTCTCCCTGCCCCATCACTGAGGAAAGAACCCCATGCAAATGAAAGAAAATTCCTCTTTTTCCCTCCTTTTTAAAAAGAAAATGAACAAGGACCTCAACAAGAGCAACCACTACTACCACTGCCCTAAACCCCCAACCCATCCGGCTAAACCCCCTACACCTCCACCCTCCCAAATTCTGGATTTTTTACCTATTCCACCCATGGGCACTGAAACACAAGAACCAGAGGCCCAGTGTACTGTGACATCGTCCTTTTCAAGTCAAGTAGATGAAACACAAGAACCAGCTACTCATCTAGTAGCTGAAACACAAGAACCAGCTACTCATCTAGTAGCTGAAACACAAGAACCAGCTACTCATCCAGTAGTTGAAACACAAGAACCAGCTACTCATTCAGTAGATGAAACACAAGAACCAGCTACTCATTCAGTAGCTGAAACACAAGAACCAGCTATAGCTGTTACACAAGAACCAACTACTCATTCAGTAGATGAAACACAAGAACCAGCTACTCATTCAGTAGCTGAAACACAAGAACCAGCTATAGCTGTTACACAAGAACCAGCTACAGCTGAAACACAAGAACCAACTGCTGATATTGTTACCGAAATACAGGAATCAGATGCCCAGGGTGCCGCAACACTAATTTCTCTACATCAAGAAGCTCAAATACAAGAATCAGCTGTCGATCCTGTAGCTGCTCCAAATGAACCAGCTAGTGCAGCTGTGACTGTTACACAAGAACCAGTCACCCCTCTTTATATACCCTTGAAATATCAACAACCAGAACCAACAATGGCCTCTGTCTTATAAGAAAATGAGTTGCTAAGGTCTGACTTAGAAGCCTACAAGAAAGAGCTAGTCATGGTAAAGGAATCCTACGAGAAGGAACTTAAATCGTACACCCTAGATCGCATAGCGACCATGACAGAGGAAAATACAATAGAGAATCAGTGTAGAGAGTATATGTGCAGTCAATGTGGGGACATCTATTATCAAGCAGGCTACAAAGTAACTCAAATTCCAATGCCAGGAGCTTCCCCTACACCTACGACTTTTGTAGTCAAAGAAGAAAACCTTGTTGTTACACAAGAACCGGCAGGACCTTCCAAAATTCAAAATGAACCGTGGCCTACAACAATTGCCACATTTGAAGCACTTGTTTTTGTTAATAAAGCTGTACAAACACTTCCTATTGATGAATCTTCTCCTCCTAGCCAAATCAATATCCACACTCTTGTGGAACAAGCCACTTAGACCCTACCTCAGCCTATCACTTGCGATGTTGAAACACAAACTCAACCATGGGATGAGCAAGCAATAATGGACAAATGGAAAAAAGAGTCTGCTGTTACACAGGACAAAAGCCTGCAGGAGCACAAACTACTCTGGCTAAACCACATCTATTCAAACTGGGAAGCTTTGGAGCAAACACACCAAGAATCCCAGGCCCATAAGAAGCAGAATAAAGAGCTAAAAGGAAAACTGCTCCTGATGTTTGACTTGGCACAAAAGTTGTTGGTTGCAAGGAAACTATCCTCCAATTACTCTCTTTTCCTCATGGAACAACTTACATTTTTTCAAATTAAATCAATCAAAGAAGGCAGACCTCATGCAGTGTTAAATCCAGCAGATTTTGTTAGAACCTTTACAGAAGCCTCTACTATGGATCAACACCTCCTCTGTGAGGTATATCTTCATAATGAGGCCATCCCTGAGAATCGATAGCTTAACCTTAACCCTCTTGTCAGTGATATCCAGATTCGGGCACTCACCTCCTTCCTTAACAATCAGATTACATGGAAGAATGACTTCCTAGCTGCCAAGCATAACGAGGATAACTGCCTTCTCTGGATACGGCCAGAACCACAGGACGCTGCCACCTTTGTTGCAGAGTATTATCAGTTTTTGAAGAAACCAGGGATGATTCAATATATTCAGCAATTACAGACAACAATACTTTAGGATTGTCAAAAGTTCATTAAATCCACAGAGATCGCTGCCCTACAAGAAAATAACATGTTTTGGCAACAATCTGCTGAGAAAAGACAGGAATACAATCCCTTTAGCCCCACCAATCTTGAGACGGCAATCTCCTGGGTACCTAGCTACATCAAATGTGTTAAGAAATGTGCTAAAAGCTGGATAGGTTATCAGTTTCATTTTCCTATTATGTGGATGCCAATAGAGAAATATCAAGTTCATCATAAGTTGCCCAAGAAGGCTAAAACAAGAACTTGACAAAGGCTACAACGTGTTTAAGGATTCAGAGCTCCAACAGACAGCACTTTCCACATCTATTGCTTAAGTAACTTGCACGCTCAGAGTCGGTATTTAGATTCTGATTCAGATTGAAGTTACCTGAGGACATGCAACCTTTTAAGTTGGGGGGGGTGTTAGGACCCTATAATGTACCTTTTTGTTCACACTTTTTTCTACCATTACATCCTTTTTCTACTTACATTTAAGATTACATTATCACCTTAACCTATCTTTCCAAAGGTATATAACGTCTCTTCTCTTTGCTATATGTTTAATTTGTTTTACATATAATTTTACATTACTCTCATACTTAACCATCGATTAACAATGTATAAGTGCTGAAACAATTTGAACTGTAGATTATTGTTGTTGTTTGAAGGTCGTTGCTGAAACAGTCAAAAGAACGCAAACCCCATGGCTGAAACAGTCTGTGGTCGGCGATGCTGAAACATCAATTCACACAACAGGAAGAAGAAGTTGTTACACTGATCACAATAGCCACACCCTGAGCCAGAATTAACCATCGCTGCTACTTGAGACCACGTTGCTGAAACAGTCAGAACGCAAATCTCGTTGCTGAAACAACCCATGATTTGCAATGTTGAAACAGTACACAACAACAGTAACAAGAAGATAAATAAAGAAGCTGTTACACCAGCCGCAACAGCTACACCTCACCCAACACCATTTCAACTATTGTAATGGTATTCTATTATGGGAGACTAGGATATCCTATTCCAGTATAGAATATTAGATCTGACTAAGGATAGGATTCATATGTGCACGTGTATTCTGATGATTAATTGTATCGGGGGGATTCTCCTCTTTAAATAAGGGGAAATCATCATTAGAGGGATCCTTCTTGGCTAAGAAAGGAATTACAGAGAAGGACGTGTTTACTTCAGACATTGTAACATGATACAATTGAAAGATGAATAAAAGATTATTCTGAGCATTCCTTCCTAGTTTATTTCATTTTTGGGGAATCTTGTGAGAAGGGAGGGCCCACCTTATTCACAATATTCACCCATCAATTCTGTAGTGTGTTAGTGTTATTTTTGTTCATGCCTTGATTAAATTATGTTTTTCTGAAACTCTACTTTACTAAACTCTATTTTGCTGAAACTCTGCTTTACTAATTGTTACATTGTTTTCATATAATTCATGCTTGGGCAATTGTTAATCATTCTGATTGGTGATTCTGTTTGATGAATTTATGAAAGCATGATAATCAGAGACGAGTGCTGAGGATTCCTGCTTGGGGAATAGGGTCATGTTCTCTGTTAGGAGATAATTAGCCTTTAGTATGCGTCAATCATTTTGATTAGTAATGAGTTCATGAAAGTGTGATAGTCGGAAACAGGTGTTGAAGATTCTTGCTTGGGGAATAGGGTCATGTTCTCTATTACAGAATAGTTGGTCTTTTCTTTTGCAGTATCTTGAAGTATTTCTTTCCTAGGTTGTTATTTCTTAATGTAATCCAGGATTCTTCGGATAAGTATTTCTTTAAACTTTGAACTCTGCAATAGGTAGGTTGATTTTCTGTAATTCAAAGCAGAACTTCAGTTTGTTCAAGGCAAGGTGTGATTAATGTACTTTTACTACAACTCTAGATTGCTTTTGAGATTGAGCATATACAGTGTGTGATTACCTTTGAAATAACAAACTTACCTGGTTGACAATTTATGTAACACTTGATTGTTTAGTTAATAAGCAATTACAGTGACCAACAGCTTGGTTTTGATGAGGGATCGACAATTTATTGTTGGCATACCAGTGGAAGGAGAGGAAAAATAGTGGATACGAATTACATCAAAGGACATCGGAGGAATGAGTCTGGTGAAAGGATTTTCTCAAATAGAGGTTATATTCATAACTCTTCTAGTCACATCGACAAAGTTCATGGGAACTCCTCTGGTGGTACTCGAGAAGACAATGGCAAGTTCATTGATAGGGAGGTTAATATTCTGACAAAGTTAGGAGGAAGTTCCTCTATGTTATCGAAAATGATTATGGGAACTCCTCCAGTTGCACTAGAAAGGATAATGAGAAGTGTACTGATAAAGAGTTATATGTATCGAAGGACTTGTTTAGAAATTCTCTGGTTGCCCCAAAAAATATGATGGGGAGCTCGCTAGTGTCACGCAACTCCGTTTGTATTACCAGAACTCTGTGGAAAATGTAAGTAAAGAAACCTTCAAAGGGAAGCATCATGAAGAATCACTACAAATGTTAAAGTATGGAGAGTGAAACAAGAGGTTTTAGTTTTTCCATTTTCACTAAAGAGTATTAGAGGCATTTTCAGTAGAGGTTTAGCAAAGGGGGGACCAATTTCTTCTCTTAAGGAAAATATAAGAGAAGAAATTAGAGAGGGTGTAGTGCGGGCACTATATCATCCTATAAGGAATCTTGGACACTAGGGAAGCTCCAAGAATCAAATTAATGGAGAAATCTATATCTCTCTTTGGTGGAAACCCCGATATCTCTCTAAATACATCTTCAAATTCTTTCAAGAATGGATGATTTTCAACACTTGGCACTTTATCCTTAGTTTCCTCTTCCCTATGGGTTGCATAAATTTGGCATCTTTTCCTCAAGCTTCTTTTCATATGCAAGGCCGAAATTTCTTTGATAGATACTTCCCTTGGAATACCCTGAATATTTTTCAAGTTCCCTTTCTTGTCCAAACAAGTGAAGACATTGTTATAATAATCTAGGACAATAAGATGCTTGTCCAACCAATACATACCAATTAGAAAATTATATGAACCCAAAGGTATGATATTCAAATCTGCATGTGTACTCAATCTATTCATGTCCATTCGACAATCCTTAACCAACTCATTGATTCTTCTCTTAGCTCATGTAGCTAAATGAACTAGGAAATATTTACCATGCTTGATTCTTTGCAAATGAAATCTCTCAACAATATTAAGATCTAGGTAACTATGGCTAGATCTTGAATACATTAAAATAGCTATAGGTTGATCATTGATATTACCTTCCACTTCAATCATATGAGACTAAAATTCATCTTTCTTGTTGTCCAAGGCTGCATAGATCCTTGGCATGCTTCTACCCATGTATTCAATTGTATCATCTTGTTGTACATTGTGAAAAATATTCACTCTTTCTTCTATGTGAGAGAAATATATATACATGTGATCTCCCTCACAACCCCAAAATTTAATAAGATATTTCCTTGGCCTTTTCCTTAATGATTATGTCATTTTGGGTTCATTTTGAGTTGGATGTCCCTGAACACTATTTCTGAAGTATGGCGTCCTGTATCCACTCTTTCTCTAATCCATATTATATTTATTTTTGTCAACCCAAGCTCTCTAAAAAGGTTTTACTCCTCTATGTTGATCGTAAAGGAATTTGGCTCTCCTTATTTCTTCCTCCATTGTCTTAGGATCATCATATTGTATCTTATCACTGTATATTGAAGGTATACCACTTAGGAACCTTTGAATATTGACTTTCTCATCCTAGATGAAGTCAACACACCTCAAAAACTATAAGAATATTCTCTCATACTCATCCATGGTCATGCTCCCAAACTTGAGTTCAAATAATTCCCTCAACTTACTATCATAATAACACTCAAACAAGTATTTCTTCTAAAAATACTTTTTGAATTGCTTCCAACTGATATTCTTCTCATCAATCTAATTTAATTGTATGAGTTGGTCCCACCACATTGATGATTTTCCCTTAAGCTGGTAAATTGCAATTCTACCTTTTGCATGTGAGGAATCATTGTGCAATTGGTAATAATTCCTCATTCCCAACAACCGATTCTCTGCATTCTCATCTCTCATGTTCTCACCATCAAAGGTAGGATGTTTGATATTTCTCATCTCCCTTTGTAGTTCATCCAATCGAGTCCTCTTATGGTTTCTGATAGAAGATAAAATTGGAATACTTTCTTCTCATTTAACTAAGTGTCTTGGTGAATGATGATGATGTCTACCAACACTTCTAGATTCTTTCCTTTTGGCATGAGATCCGTGATCCTTTGACTTAATTGAATTTGTTTCCTTATCTACCTTCTTCTCTATCTTGTCCAAGCTCAACAAAAACTTGATGTTGTAGCCATTTTACTTATCATGAGCTTCCAGAAGCCTCTCATGATTGGATTTATAGCTCAACAGATCTCTTTGCAGAATCTTGATTGTCTCTACTATATTTATGCTGTCTTATTTTCCTTCTCCATGCCCATTTGATTTAGTTTATACATTACCCAAGTTGATGTGAAACCCCTTTACTCCATCATCATGATTGTATATACTCTTTGCATCTTCCATGTATGTTATAGAATCAATTGCCACCATTAAATGATTGATGACATTGTTGGCCTTGTCCCTATCCTACTTGTAGACACTATTTCCACATACCTCCTTTGGATTATCTAAAAAAAATATTTTGGACCTTGTATGTGCACTAACAATTATAAAACATGTGTATACATGAGTTTCTCAAAGGAAAGTCACATAGATATCATTAAATGCTAAAAAAAAATAAAAAATCATATTGCACGTTGGTTTTCAAGTTTGGTTAGTTTCCTAACTCCTTTTACCCATACCAAATATCTCCAACAAATTAGGGATGATATGAATATATCATGAACTATGAGGAGAAAGGTAATGAATCCTAAATCAAAGTCATGTTGGTTGCATTCCACCTCTTCTGCAAGCATCTGAATTTCCCTTGTTGCTTTGGTCCTCAAACTTGGAAATCCTTGTTTACAACCCTTTCTATGCATTCCCCTATCTAACCAATAAATATTTTTGCATTTTCTTCGGGTCTATTCATGCATAAAATTCATAGGTTTATCACATGCACAGTAGCCTGGGTGGAGGGACCTAGAGTCTATTCTAGGAGCAGTGTCGCAACAGAGTAGGTAAGAACTACCCCTCAAATATATTTTTTAATATATACATGTATTCATTCCTTCAAGTTTTGGTGTTCTTAATGTATGTTCATTGTTTTGAATATCTATTTATCTAGAACACTAGTTGTTTCATATACTTCTTCTTTTTTATCAAATATATAATAGTTATAGAATAACTACCCTCCTTTATAGTCTTGTGTGTGAAAGTCTTGAAGGTTTAGGAAGGAGTGTTAGTTCAACCTTTTGATCTACAACAACCAATGTATTCCAAGTAGGTCTTCTTTCCTTCTTTGCTAATAGTTAATTATTTTGACCAAAGTAGTTGCAGTTTCTTGTTTTCCTTCTTTAGAAAATTGTTGGTCGTTAAGAATTCATTGATATGTTATGGTTTACCCATGACCATAAGGAAATTTCCCCACAACAAAATTGGTGACCATAATGGGGACTCTCCTTAGTGGGTTAGTCTCTAGGGGTTTTCTTTGTTTTGTTTGTTTCTGACTTTTTTTGGTACTTAGCTAAGTAGTATTTAATTCACTGAGTCTTTTCATGCTTTATCATGCCTAGTGGCTTTGATTTTCATTTATTTTTTGAACTTTTAAATTCATATACATTCTTTTCTATGGAAACATATGCATATATATGCACTTTATCTTTAGGAAAATATTGTACATACGAGATATGCCTTGAACTCCAGAGATAAGACGTTTTACAATCTTGTCTGGTTCTCTACGTTGTTGGGCTTGATATTTGGATCTACCTTAGGTCTTGAGTCTGGTTTTTCTTCCTTTATTTATAGAAGTTGGTAAGTGTGATTTTATTATAAATAAAAACAAAAAGATTGGATTTTATTTGATTTTGCTTCAAGTTTGAAGAAGTGGTTTGAAAAGTTTGATTCTTAGGTATTTATTGTTTGGAGTAGTTCTCTTTGTTGTCCTTATAGGTTTGAATAAGTTTGAGTGCTTCTCCTTGCTTCTCATCTTTATTTGTTTTTTTCTTTGAAAATAAAAAAATTGGTTTAGTTTTTCATTTTCTCTCTTTCCCTAAAGCAAGAAAATAAAAAAAATACAGAAGGTGTGATGTGTGCTTATATTTTTAGTCTTTAACTTATTTTTTTCATTGAAAAAGAACTTTTGTTTATGGAGTATTCTTTCTTTTCTTAGTACTTATTGATTTCAGAATTTCGTAATACTTTTTGCATTATTGAAAAACTTTGATTTTCACAAAAGTTAGTTACGATTTCGGTGAAAAGGATAGTGTAGTTTCGCTCATTTTCAAATGGTTTCTTTGCATTCAGGAAATTTGCATTAGTATTACATTGCATCTAAACAAAAATATGCATTTCTTGCATACCATTAAAGGAATAAAGAGTTTTCTTTTCTCTGAAGCGTTCTTTAACACTACTCTAATTGAAGAATCAATTTATTTTATAACAATGTTCTTAAAAGTGTTTTACTTTTTTTTTGAGTCTCTAAAACAAAAATTAGTTGCACATGTGCTACTGTTTGAGTAAACAAAAACTCCTAAAATGAACGCATAACTAAAATGTATTAAATTGTTTGTTCATAGGGTGAACAAACAAGTCTAGGTGTAGGGTCTTGGACTAGGATTAGAGAGTCAACTCTCCAAGGTTGTTAAGACAAACTTAGGAGTTTGAGACAGGGAGAGTTAAAACCCAACTTTCATATAAGTATATTCGGGAGCCTCCTCTAACAAAAGAGCTAAACACGAGCTCATGTGAGGAAAATTCAAGGAGATAACCCCTCTGAGTCTTGACCAAGTGTTGTGGAGAGATAAAATAAGAGGGTTTCGATAGAACCCATACTTCTTTGAGAGATGGTGCTTTTGTAGCTTCGAGATTTGTTACACTGCCCATACATTCAATCCTGATTGTCGATAGTACCCCCCGAATGTTGAATAAGAGTTGGTATCCTTAGTTTCTTTGCCTATCTTTCTTAGAGGTGACTACGGGGGGGTTTGTCATTGTTACAAGGAAAATCTCTCTATGGCTTGGGGTAAACCACAAAAGATGGAATGATTGCATAAATCAACTCTAATCCCAAGTATGATATATAAATGAAATGCTAACAAGACAAGATCAAAAACCTACCTCGTCCAGACATCCGATGAAGACCATCGTTGAGGACGCAACTCAAAGATTTATACCTGAAATGTTTCCTTAACAATAAAGATACACATGAATACAATGATAATATATTATGTTATCATATAAAATAGCATAATCCATTAACATATATGACACATACTACCATGGAATAATAATTCAAATATTTGCAAGATATCAATTGGACAAGAAAAGAGTATTTCTATTAAAATAATCAACATAAGTATATAGGTGACAAACTTCTGTGTCGACATGTCTCGGAACTGAGAAACTAAGTCCCTCCAATTGGGCCTCCACCACTTCAATCTTCCACTAAATGAAAGCTCATATAAAGGATATAATGAGGTTATCCATCAAAGAAGGAAGATATTGGGGGTTGAACAATGAGTTCAAACTTTCAAGGATAAAGGGATGCAAAATCAATGTGAATTGAAAATTTCTCTAGAGTATCTTTGCTCTCAAAAGTTGAATTCTCTCATCTTCCATGTCTTGGATATGGCTCAATTTATAGCATTCAAATGGAACTGAAGGGCCAAGTCAGAACGTTTCCAGTATATGGAAGGTCAAGGATCATGGATCTCATGACGTGACATGGAAACTCAACACAAATTTTAATTTTGAGCACCAAAACTGATGTACATGGGCTGTAATGGAGCAACCCATGTATATGCATGTTGTGTAACTGGTAGGGTGCATTTATGTGGAAAAATGTGTTTTTTGGCTCTGGGAAGTACAAAAGGGGACTTCAAGTCTGCATACGTAAATTGAAAGGGCATCCAAGCAAGTTTCATGGGGTGAGGAAAATTTTTCTATAACACCCGTGGTACTTGGGACATACGTCATATCACACTATTTAGTACCCCTAGAGGGTACCCCACAAAGTGAGGGTACTTGCACCGGGTAGGGATGGTTAGTGGAGATCGAGGTAATTTCCTCTCACTCCTTCATTCTTTGGTTCATAGGACTTAATCAACCTGTGTCGTCGTCCAGAAGGAACTTTGCCTAAATCTGTTGCTACTACAGTCTTAGGACCTAATCCACCCAAGCTAGAGTATTGAGGAAATTATTTTTGTTTTTTGTTTCCCTGGGAAGTTTTATAGTGGTGTTCTCTTTGTGCATAAACAACCTTTGTAAGTGTGTTGATTTCCACCTTTAATCTCTTATTTAAAGTGGTTGAACAACTGCTTCATCAATATCATAGGATTCAGGGCCATCCACCTATTGAATTGAATTATTTGTTGCCTCCTCTGAGGCATCGACTTAATCAAACCAACACTTTTGTATCGATTGGTCCTATTGAAATTATTGAGATAGAGACTATAGGGTCAAACAATTTTGCGCCGAAGGTTACATGTATATCAGATCTCGAATCTGAAGGCTTTGATAGACCCTTTTGTTGATGCGAGGAATGGAAGATTCTCACTCAATAATTTTTTGAATCTCATTAGGATAAGGTGAGATAGGTGGGAATGTTGCGCTAGGATTCTAGCTTGATCAAAATTATCAATCCGCCTTCAAGAAATATGTTCTTGGGATTGATGTTATTATCAAGTTGTGTGTTTTTGTTAAAAAATACAAAAAATGTTTATGTGTGTATGTTTAAAAACAATTAAATGAACAAAATAAAGAATACACACAATATGAAAACCAGTAACACAAGTCTCAATTGAAACTAAAAAAAACTTTATTAATGATATATTTTTTGAGTTAGAACCAAATGCCTTTTTTTTCAGACCCCTATGGGGGTAAGAACCAAAATCAAAATTAGAAGTCTAGGATGGAATTTTAACATTCATACAAACACAACTAGTGTCTGAAAGAAAATGACCAAGATTGAAATGTACTGGATCAACCTAGCCACAATATCATCAAGTCTTGACTATACAAAAACTCTTAATCAGAATTGAAAATCAATTTAGAAATCCTAATGAAGCTAAAGAAACTTCCAAGACAAATGAATGACCTTCTGAAGCATGTCAAATGTCTATTCTTCTTATTCATTTCTTCGTTTCCACCTTTAGAATGATATTGTTGTCAACAAGAGGATTTATCTCTTAAAGAACTTAGAAAATTAAAGAATGAAATTCAAAAATCTCAATTTGAAATAAGATAAAACCTTATCAGAGGTATTTCTCTCTAACTCCTCATGTCTTCCTTGTCCTTCTTTTCTTCCTTTTATTATCTAAAAGGTAGTTCTCCAAGTAGTTGAACTAATTTTATTTATTTAAATTAAATAACTTTAGTTAATAAATAGGACAAATAACTTTATGATAATGATAATTAATAAATAATATAATAATTAAATAGGTGGGCTCCCCCTCTATCATGCATGCTTTTATTTCCTATTTCCAATATTTATTTTCTGCTTTTCCTTGTCACTCCATAATATCATCAAAAAAAAAAACCAGAGCTATAAAGCATACCATAAACATGCATAAAAAATACCATGACATATATCACATTATCTCCCATAATTTAATATGATGTTTTAAGTCTCAAAAATAAATATCATGGTTCTTCCATTTGTCTAAAATAGTGTCATAGTCAAATGTCAAAATAAAAAAAATAAAAATAACCCAGGGAATTTCTTTTTGAAAAATTATTCCCTTTCCCTAATGAAGTATTCATATCGAGACTTCTTTTCTTCCAGCTGGGCTACTTCTGGATGTAAGTCACTCAAACTTATTTTTTCATTGCTTGCTGATTTTATCTTGGATTGATAAGAGGAGGAATATTTGGCCATGTTAGTAGAGGTAATTGGTTGCTTTCCTTCGTCAACTTGACAACCATGAGGAGTAGTTTTATGATATTTTTGAGGAGGAAGGGGAGGAGTCATAGCTATGTTTGTAGGAACAATATGGACTGGTAGTGTTAGGTGAACTAGAGGAGAAGGAAAAGATGCATTATTTGCAACAATATGAGCTGGAGGAGGAGGAGGGTCAATGATCCATTGATTGGCACTAGAAGAAGGATTGGTAGGTATTCCACCCCATCCATCATTATGAGGTTTCATAGGGTACTCAGGAACATTGACAATACGAGGCTGAGGTTGCAAGATAACATTAGGAGGTACTTGGGGTTGAGACAATGCATGCTATCCACCAAGATTTAAGTTCCCAATTTCGATCAGCCAATGAAATCCATCTCAAGCGACATTAAAATGTATAGAAAACCTTAACTTCTTATTCCCACCAGGTTTCCAAAATGTGTTAGGAAATCTCCCTCTTCTTCCTCTACTTCCTCCTCTATTTCTACCCCCACTGAAGAAGCTCATCTATATCCATCATATAGTCAAATTAGTACATGAAATACAAGATACAATAAAATTAAACATCTAATACATTTTTTCATCATGATTAAATTGCCTCTAAAACTAACAAGACCATACAACACAAATGATAGGTGAAAGGGAAAAGTGAAAACAAGGACAACAATACAAACTTTTCCAACATCCAATCATGAAATTTGTCATCTACAAACCACCATTTCTTAAGATATGTATAGAAAATCACAGCACTGTCTAATACTTTCAAATTCAAACCATGTTTGTATATATCATCATGATAACAATCAGCCCAAAACATTCACAAATCCTTTCACATCATTTAATTCTACCTCCAATTAATCATGCTGAATATATCAAATTGTATCCCTTGTGCTGCATTTTACTTTGATTATATATACATGGAAAAAATGATTTTTTTTAATGAAAGTGATTTGAGGGAATAAATTATGTAAAGTGAAATTGGTGAGGGGAAATAAGTCTATATAACAATCCTTTTTAAACATATGACTTCCTTCATCAAAATTTGTAGTCTGAATTGCAAATCTTCATGCATGTTGTTGGACAGGAAATTTTAATAACTAAGTTTTGAAGAACGCGTGCAAAAGCAAGAAAATGAGCAGTTTTTGGGGTCAAACATAAGTCATAGAAGTTAAACGCTAAAGTAGGAAAATAAAAGTTTAGCACTAAAGAAGTAAAATAAAAGTTCAATGCTAAAGTAGGAAAAACAACAAGCTGTTGAAAAAGAAGGAAAACAACTAGGACATGTTAGGGTTTTGGGATAAACTATTAGGGGTTTAAGCCCTAACTCTATGTATAAATATGCAATGGGTCAGGGAAGAATAGGTTGTTTCTGAAAAAGAGAGAGTATATTGTTGAGAGTAAGGGATCAGGGTGTGTGTGAGTGAGAATCCTTACTTGGGGTTTTGGAGATATTTTGCAGAGAGAAAGAAGCATGCACTGTCGAACGACTAGGATAGATTAGGATGGAGAACTATACCATGATGTATCTATTGTAATCATAGTGTGCATGACTGAGGAGATTAGTGCATAAATATTAATAAATAATCCAACCATTGTGGACATAGCCCAAAGATTGGGTGAATCATGTTAAAAATTATTTCTCTATGTGTTGTGTTGATGTGGTTGTTCATGGATTTTCTGATAATGCAAGATTAATATAGATTTGTTTACTATATGATTGATGCACAATAATAATGAATGTTACAATGGGTTATTTATGTTGCAATCCATGTTATAAGGTTTATGCCCAATAGAGTTTTTTAACTAGTCAAAAGATATGAATAAAGATATTGCACACACGGTGGGTAAATAATAATGGATATGATGATAGCCTCACATCCCCTCGTCCCTACAGAAACTTGGTTCCTGCAGCCCTAATAGATACCTCAGGTGAGACTTCACTTGCATGTAGGTGGTATCGAAAGGGCCTGTTTCCAAAGAGTTTTGTTGGTTGAGTAAACTGAACCTAGGGTCTTATAATCACCAGCCAACAAATGGTTCTGTTGGTGGGACCCAAAATCTATAATTGAGGGAATGTTTTGGAGGCCGAATAAGAAGGATATCGTTGAATGGATGGAAAGAAAGGAACAAGATTTTTCCCTAGGAGAGAATAGAAACTCTTGGATGAGTGATGGACAATGGTTACAAAGGTATGTGTTCACAGAGTTGCATGATATTTTTTTTGGTGAATTTCTAATCATTTTGATTGAATGGTTAAAAATAATAGTGGAGAATACCGAAAGATATCGCACTGCAAAGCCAAGGAAATGAACCCTTGAGTTGGTAAGACAATTTAATTATGTAAGCAATACTACTTCGCGCACAATAAATTTCTTGTTAAATAGAATATTGGGGGTTATATTACAGAATTTACAGTAGATTCACTACAACAAATCCCTTTGATTTGCTCCCTTTTTTTCTTCCAAAGATTGTTTTAGTGTAATTTTCTCCATTTTTTTGAAAAATTCGGTGCTATTTATCGAGATGGCGTTATTTCTGGCATTTGTTGTGCCAACCAAAACATGTAGGAACTAAATTAGATGCTAATATCKCCATAAATAATGCCATATTTAGCGCTAGAAATAACACATGATTTAACGTCGAAAATAACACCTAATTTAGTGTCAAAAATATTKTCGGATTCAGTGTTGATTTTAACACCAGATTTAGCGTTGGATGTGCCTAAATAGTTAATTAGTTGAGGTGTTGGGGGTTGAGTGGATAGGGGATTTGAGGATTATGGGATTTAGGGATTTGGGGTATAWGGATTAAGGGTTAACATATTAGGGATTAGGGTTTAAGGGATTAATGTTCAAGAGCTAATGGATTTGGMACGTATGGGTTAGGTAGTTTAATGCTTAATAGATTAGGTATTATGGGCTAGGGGATGAATTTTTAAGTGCTTAGGGCATAGGGGTTTATGGATTAAGGGATTAGGGATTAGGKTTTAAGTGTTTAAGGTTCAATGGCTTRGGGGTTAGGGGATTTATGGATTTTTTGTTAAGGGAATATTAGTGATTAACTAAGGTTGAGRGATTAAGAGTTTAGGGATTAGGGATTAATTAGGATTTAATGGTCAATGGATTAGGGGTTAGGGGATTTAGTGATTTGTAGAAACTCTCTTGAAATTTCATGGAACGTCTTCCAATATGCCCATCACCAATGTCATCCACCTATGCCACACAATGAGCARTGRATGGGGCCAATGTTGAAATTTCTTCAAATTGTTTTTATATATGTTGAAAATTTACATGGTTAGACTAGATACATGCCTTGATAATATGCGAGGGTTTAAATACTCAAGGATTCCTGATGTCCCTGCATAATCTTTGAGATCGTCGATGTCTGCATCAACGTTCATCATGTAGTCTCATTGTCATCATTCGTCATTCACATATATAGAATGTTTTTCAAAACTCTCTTGAAGTTTCATGGAACGTATTCCAACACACCCATCACCAATGTCATCCACCAATGTCATAGGGTGAGCAATGAATGGGGCCATTATTGAAATTTATTCAAACTATTCCTGCATGCGTCGAAATTTGACATGGTTAGACTAGATGTACACATGCCTTGATAGTATGTGAGGGTCTCATCATTGAAGGATATTGCCTAATGTCCTCGCATAATATTTGAGATTGTCCATGTTTGCATCAACATTTATCATGTAGTATCATTGTTATCATTCGTCATAATTCCCATCTATAGAATCTTTGTCGAAACTCTCTTGAAATGTCATGGAACATCTTCGACCAACATTCCCATCACCAATGTCATCCATTGATGTTGCACGGTGACCAATGAATGGGGTGAACATTGAAATTTATTCAAACTATGCATGTATGCATCGAAATTTGACATGGTTAGATTAGACACATGACTTGATGGTATGCGAGGGTTTCAAGACTCAAGGATGCCTGATGTCCTCGCATAATATTTGATATCGTCCACGTTTGCATCAATGTTCATCATGCAGTCTCATTGTCATCATTCCTCATTCCCATCTATAGATTTTTTGTC
>JASDQU010209730.1:6166-17160 GCA_032191745.1 Picea mariana
TCAGAACTTTACTATACAGATTTCAATTAAATTTTAATGGTTTACAACTACACAAGTATGCATTATTAGCATTGATTCTTTTCACAATCATTTATCTCTTCACCATATCATTTTCACAAACAAAAATTTGTATGAAGCAACTTAATTCCATGTATAAATCACAATATTCAATGTATATGGTTGCACAAGGGTTCATAGGCCTCAAGGGTTACAATGAAAGCATGGGGATTCATAGGCCCCAAGAGTTGCAACCAGACTTTGATACCATATGTAATGGCTCAAATTGTAATTAAATCTAAATGCCTAGATAAACATAGCAATTTGCAACCAATAAATGAAGAAAGTATAAATACATTGATTATGATCACATAATTCACAAGAATGAACGAGTGGTGAGAAACTTACCTGAGAATTGACGAAATCGACTTACTTACAATGCTATAAATTCAACTTACTTAAGACCACATTGACTTGGGCCTTGGTCATTCTCACCCATTCTTATGGCTTCTTCATTACTCTTAGTCAACATCTTAGTTGAGCCTTGCCCCTTAATGATCTTAGTGGGTTTAATATCTATGTCATATTCTTGAAATTTCGACACCCATTTACCTCTAGTCCCTAGGGAATATTGTTACTATAAGACATCCTTAGCAGTGAGTTATGGCACATAAGCTTTGATCTTATTATATCCAACACAACTTCTAAAATTATTTAAGAATTTGACAATGGTATAAACTTGTTTCTTAGTGATTGAATACCTTACTTCATCATCCCTAAGGGTCTTACTCATTAAGGCAATAGGTTGTTCGTAATCATCTTTTTTTTTTTGTAAAATCACCCCAACAATAGTGTCCTTATAAGAAAAAGAAAAAATTATAAAATCTCAGGAACAGTCGGAGCTAATGAGGACAGGTGCCATAGTAATTGCTTCATTAATATCTTTGAAGGATTTCATACTACTATCATCCGATTTGAACAAGACATCGTTCCTTAGTAAGGCATTCATTGGTTTAACTTTCTCAACAAAATTTGGAATGAATCTCCTTATAAAGTTAATCTTGCCAAAGAATGATTGCAAAGACTTCTTATTGTTTAGGGGAGGGATTTTCTTTATAGACTCTATTCTTGCCAGATCAATATAAATACCATCCTTAGAGACAACATGACCCAATAACGTTCCTTTTATCAATATTGAAAATTGACTTCTTAGGATTTAGGAAAATACCATATTTCCTACATCGCTCAAAAATTTTCCTAAGGTGTGAAACATGTACATTCCTTTCCTTAGAAACAATCGTCAAATCATCTAGATATATTTCTATGATTTTTCCTATCAAAAATCTAAAGGAAAAGTTCATTTCTCTTTGAAAAGTAGATCCAACATTCATAAGGCCAAAGGAAATTCTTAAATACATGAAAATTCACCATGGGGTGGTAAAAGCGGTTTTAAGTTGATCCTCCTTTTTTATTAACACTTGGTTGTACCCTAAAAAACCTTCTAGCGTGGACATCATTCCTGCACCAATGACTCTTTGCAATAAGTGTTCTATATTTGGGAGAGGATAATTGACTAAGATTCTTAAAGTCCACACATAATCAAATCTCTCTAGTCTTCTTACGAACCACTACCAAGTTATCCATCCAAGAAGAGTATCTAATAGGGGCTATGATCTTTGCATCAACCATCTTTTGGAGATCTTTCTAGATTAAGGAAACCAACTTAGGGTTAATGTTTCATAGCTTTTGTCTAAATCGTTTGGACCCTTCCTTGAGAGGAATAGCATGTTGGATATTGTCTCCCTTATAATCATTTAAATCGTCATATGACCAAGAAAAACATCTTTAAAGTATCAAATAAGGTTTATTATGATTTTTCTCTTGATACGAATGGTTCATTTTCCTATCTTGGTCATTCTCGGATTATTTTCTAAACCAAGATTAAATTCAAAGGATTCATCATATTTATCAACAATAGGTTTCCATTTATACATATCATGTCTATCAAACATCCTTTCTAGGGGAGAAACTCCCTTGGGAAGGGTGTCATTTTGCAAGTCTTCAATTCTTAAGTTCATGGATTCAGCTAGGAAATTGATTTGTGTTGGGTTGTTATATTCTTTGTAGTGAAAGTCAAATCAAGGTAGATCGACTGACAATAGAAGTTCAAGGTGGATCGACAGCAAGTCGAAGGTCGAAGAAGTCAATCAGGAAAAGTAAAATTTGAAGATATCGACGACAATTCAATGGATAGGAGGTCGAAGTGCACGCATGAGACAACTGACTAGAGACCGAATGAAGGTCGACTAGTAACCCGACTATAACAGAATCTCAGGATTTGCGAGATTTGTAGCCAATGATATGCATGGATCTGTAACCATTTTTGGGCACCAATCTTTATGGTTTTGCATATTGTAAATCCTATAAAGGGGCATGTTGTAACTCTGTAAAGGGTAATGTGAGAATGCAAAATGATGTAATGTTAATGCATGGTAAATCATAGGTTGCTAGTCAGGTATATGTAAGTCAAATTGGCTACAAGGTTGCTCTTGCATATGCAAGAGGGTATGATGTTGATTGTGTCTTAGGTATGGATCAAGGTTAGGCATGTAACCTTTTATTCTAATTGAATAAGACAACAAGAGAGAATAACACTCAAAGGAATGTTATTTTCTCCCGATTAAGGGTTCCAGGGTAAAATCTCGACGCAATGTGTGATTTCTTGTTTCATTTACATTCTTTGTTAAATTATTCTTCTCTTCTACTAGGATTAGTGTGGAAGTGCCCTCCATTTCCTGACATGTGGTATCGGAGTTTAGGTTTTCCCTAACAAGTGAGTGTTTAGAGTGGTGTTATTCTTTGGTGAGTATATCAAATCTTGATTTGAAAATATTGAATCTGAAAACTAAACCCTAGGTACAGTAAAAGTCGTAATTCATAAATTGTGTTAAAGATTGTGGTAAAGAATGGCAAGCAGTTCCAGAATAGAGATAGAAAAATTCAATGGCTAGAATTTTGAGCTTTGGAAGCTTAAAATGGAATATCTTCTTGTGGATCGAGAACAATGCATAACGGTCTATCCAGGTACCCAGCCAACAAACATGTCAACTAAAGAATGGGAGGAACTCGAAAGAAGAGAAAGAAGTACGATTTGGTTTTTGTCTTGTAGATTTGGTGTTGTTGAATGTCTCAGGTGAAGATTCGGCCAAGAAACTGTGGGACAAGTTGACAAGCTTATACCAGTCGAAATCTCTGGTAAATAAGTTTTTTCTCAGAAAGAAACTATATCTTTTGAGGATGAGTGATGGCGGTTCGGTGACTGAGCATTTAAGTTCATTTAACACCGTGTTAAGCCAGTTATCATTTGTGGATATTAAGATCAAAGATGAGGAGAAGTGTATCAGCCTATTATGTTATTTTCCAGACTCCTGGGATATCTTAGTCGTGGCTATTGGGAGTAATACAACCACACTAGTGCTAGAGGGAGTGGTTGTTTCTTTGTTGTCGAAGAAATGAGAAAGAAGAACATGGAAGGATCGACCAAATATGCTTTGGTAGTGAGAGGTCAACCGATAGACAAAGATAAAGGCAAATTCTCTGGTAGAAATTTCAAGTCGAAGGGTATATATAAATCCTTGGTCCAGTCGACATGAAGATGTTGGAAATGTGGTAAAATTGGGAATTATAAAAACAACTATATGTCGAAGGCAACATAATCTAGTGTTGGATCCGATGAGAAGCAATCTACTGAGAGAAACACGATCTCGGACAAGGGAGGTGATATGTATCTGGCATCAACCAGTACATAGTCGAATCAATATTTTTGGTTGATAGACTTAGGAGAATCCTATCATATGACACCACATAAAGAATGGTTATGTGAATATGAAAAATATGATGGGGGTGATGTGTTCTTGGGGGATGACTCGACAACTAGAATTGTCGAACGGGGAAGAGTATCGACTGACACTGTAGGATGGGAGGGAAATAACCGTTCCATGTGTGCCACACATTTCGGGTTTGGAAAGAAACCTGATATCTATCAGCAAGATGAGTGATGCAGGTGTGCATACTCTGTTTCACAAGGATTCGTGGAAAATGGTCAGAGATGTGATGGTCTTAATGAGAGGAGTTCGAATTGGTGCCATGTACAAGTTGTTAGGGAATTTCAACTTGACTGGATGAAATAGAATCATTGCTCTTTAAATCGAATCGACTGTAAATTGACCTGACTCGATGTCGACACAACTTGACTCGACTTGAACCAAGTCGGTTCAAACCAACTCTAAAAGATATGATGAGATCGACCCGACCAGGTTATGGCACGAGAGGATGGGACACATTGGAGAAAAAGAACTTCAAGCTATGAAAAACAAAGGTATGGTCTAAGTTTTTCCTAAATGTGGTTTAGAAGTTAGCTTTAGTGAACATTGAATATATGGAAAACATAGTCAGGTGAGATTCCCATCTGAAGCGACAAGGGAAAATGGGATTCTAGAACTGGTGCATAGTGATGTGTTCAGTTCGGTTACAATGACTTCAATCGGTGGATCCTTGTATTATGTCTCCTTCATAGATGATTTTTCCAGGAAGACATGGATGTATTTCGTGAGGAAGAAATCAGTGGTTTTTGAGAGATTTAAAGAGTTTAAATCTCTTGTGGAAAACCAAACAGAGAAGAGGATTAAAGTGTTGAGGACTGACAATGGTGGTGAATTCTGTGGAAATGAATTTGATCAGTTCTGTAAGCAGTGTGTCATAGCATGTAGAAATACCAAACCATATACCCCACAACAAATGGAGTTTCCGAGAGAATGAATAGAATGTTGATGGATAACGCAAGGAGCATGCTCAATGGTGTTGGGCTCGCACTAGAATTATGGGCAAAGGCAGTTGAGATTGCAAGATATTTGGTAAATATGTCTCCTTCCTCAACGCTAGTCGACATGACTCCAAATGAGGTATGGTTTGGTAAGAAGCCTTCAATGGCACATCTCAAAGTATTTGGCTATGATGCATTTTTGCATGTTCTCAAGGAAAAGAGGAGCAAGCTAGACAAGAAGGCAATCAAATGTATTTCATTGGATACAAATAAGGGATGAAAGGATATAAGCTATGGGATCTTTCATCAAGGAGAATAGTGTACAGTCGAGATGTGGCATTCAAAGAATTTGAGGTAAATCTGAGCCTGACGAAGTTGTTCATACTGAGAATAATTATGATATGGTGTGGTTTAAACCAAGGAACGAAGAGGATGATTCAGATGAGTCGATTGAATCTAAGGAAGAGGTGGAACAATTGAATCGGGTGGTAAGAAGGTCAGAAAGAATAAAGAAATAAGTTGAGAGGTATAGTCCGCCCGACTTTCATTCCTCATTCGTCCTAACTTCCATCGATGATGAGCTGAAGTCGGTTGGTGAGGCAGTCGACTCGACAAAGGGTAAACTATGGACGGATGCCATGGTCGAAGAGATGGAATTCTTGTACAAGAATGAGACATGGTATTTGGTCAAGTTACCTAGTGGAAGAAATCTCGTTGGTAGAAAGTGGGTGTTCAAGAAGAAGATGAATGTTGTGGGATAAGTCGAGAAGTTAAAAGCTCGACTAGTAGCGAAAGGTTATTCCCAAGTCGAGGGAGTCAAATTCAGTGATATTTTTTCCCCTATTACAAAACTAACTTCCATTAGAGTACTAATGTCTCTGGTTACAGTATTCGATCTGGAGATAGAATAGATGAATTTGAATACATCGTTCCTACATGGAGACCTGGAAAAATAAATCTACAAGAAACAACCTGAAGGATTTGTAGTAAAGGGAAATCAAGAGTTGGTGTGCAAACTCAAAATATCCCTTTATGGTCTAAAGCAATCACCAAGGATGTGGTACTAGAAGTTTGACACTTACATCCTTAGTTTGGGATTTGTGAGAAGCAAAGTTGATCACTACATATATTCCAAGGAAGAAGGCGGGAATTTCATATATGTAGCTTTGTATGTCGATGACATGTTTCTCATTGGAAACAACATGGATGCAGTAAAGGAGGTGAAGTAGTAACTATCCTCCAAGTTCGACATGAAATATCTCGATGAAGCTAACTTCATTATGGGAATGGAGATTAAGAGAGATCGAGCCGTTAGAAAGCTTTAGTTGAATCAGATGAAGTATAGTGAAACAATTATGAAACGATTCAATATGCAGGATTGCAAACCAGTGAATGTGCCAATTCAGGTGGGAGCAAGGCTTACTCTTGAACAGTTTCCAAAGACACAGGAAGAAATAGAGGACATGGCATGTGTTCCCTATGCAAGTGTTGTTGGTAGTCTAATTTATGCGATGGTCTGCACTCAACCAGGAATTTCCCATGCAGTGGGAGTGTTGAGAAGGTACATGTCGACACTTGAAAAGGAGAACTGACAATTTTCAAGAGATTATTCATGTATTTGTGTGGCACGAAGGACTATGCTATATGCTACCAAGGAAGACCTAGAGGTGATAGTGGTAAAGTAGATGTGCATGGCTTTGTCAACGTCAACTGGGTTGGAGATCTAGATCGATGGAGGTCGACCAACGGTTATGTATTCAATATGTTCAATGGAGCAATAAGCTGGATGAGTAAGCGACAAGCGGTCATAGCCTTGTCAACAACAGAATTTGAATACATGGTGGCTACTCATGGAAGCAAGGAAACGGTATGGCTTCAAAGGTTGTGTTCAAGAATCAGGTTTGAGCAGAGAGATATGAAAGTGAGTTGTGAGAGTCAAAGCACAATATTTCTAGCAAATAAACCTGCTTATCATTCAAAGACTAATCACATTGATGTACAATACCATTTTGCGAGAGATATGGTGGAAAGTAACAAGGTGCTACTAGATAAAGTAGACACATTGGAAAACATAGCAGACTCATTGACCAATTTTGTGAGAGTTGTGAATTTCTCTTGGTGCAGAGAGGCAATGGGCATTGTTTCCTTAGTTTTTTGAATGAAAGTTCAGGAATCTCTTATTTCAACAAAGACAACAACAAGTGGGAGAATGTTGGGTTGTTATATTATTTGCAATGAAATTTGAGTCGAGGTAGATCGACTGACGGTCGAAGATCGAGGTGGATTGACAACAGGTCGAAGGTCGAAGAAGCTGACAAGGAAAATTTGAAGTCGAAGATATCGACAGTAAGTCAACCAACAAGAGGTCGAAGTGCGGGTGTGAGACTACTAACTAGAGACCGAATGAAGGTTGACTAGTAGTCAATTGGTAACCTGACTTGGAAGTCGACTGTAACAAAATCTCAAAATTTTTGGGAATTGTATCCAATGATATGCATGGATCTGTAACTGCTTTTGGGCACCAATATTTAAGGTTTTGCATATTGTAAAGCATATAAAGGTGTGTGTTTTAACTCTGTAAAGGGTAATACGAGAATGAAAAATGTTGTAATGCTAATGCATGGTAAATCGTAGGTTTTTGGTCATGTATATGTAAGACGAATTGGCTATAAGGTTGTTCTTGCAAAGGCAAGATGGTATGATGTCTATTGTGTCTTAGGTGTGGACCAAGGTTAGGCATGTAACCTTTTATTCTGATTGAATAAGACAATAAGAGAGCAGAATGCTCAAAGGAATGTGGGTTTCTCCCATTTAAGGGTTCCAATGTAAAATCTCAGTGTATTGTGTGATTGCTTGTTTCATTTACATTCTTGATTAAATTCCTTTTCTCTTCTGCTAGGATTAGCGTGGAAGTGCCCTGCATTTCCTGACAATTTGATTATCTGAAAATTCCTTCATGCTATGTAAAATTTGAATAATTTGAGCATCATCATTGAAAATTTGCCAATGTTCATGGTTATCAGGTATAGATGGTCTAAAAACTACTTCCATTTTTCATTTATCATGAATCATTTCCTCGCAAGGTTGTAAAGTGGTTGCAAACACAACTAAAGCATCGACGAAATGGTTTTTCTCTCTTGGGAAAACATCAATTGAAAAGGCATCAAACAGTTCTATAGTGTCCCAAATCAAGTTCCTATATCTTCTCAACCTTTCATTCTTAGCAGCAAATTTTTTCTTGATTTGGGAAACAACTAAGTAAGAACCCCCTCTAATGCGCAGGCGCTTAATATTCCTATCAACGGCCAAATATATTCCTATAGTTAAGGCCTCATATTCAACGATATTATTTGTACAATAAAATTCAAGTCTATAGGAAAAGAGGTGGTAGCATGCAAAGGAGATATAAGGATGATCCCAACACCATATGTAGAACTAGAGTGAGAACCATCAAATTCTAAAGTCCAAACATCATTATTCCCTTAAAACGTTTCTTCTTGAGTTATAGGGTTTTCTAAGGCATAAAAGTTACCAACCACCTCATATAGATACATGATCCCATTCATAGGATTTTGAGGGTCCTCGATTTTTTAGCTTACAATAGGTTCTTTATAAAGGTTAACAAAATCCCCATCAGGGGTTGGGATCATAGCATTGGACAAATCCATTTGAAGACTACCACCTAAGGTTGCAGCCTACTTCCTAAACAATAACATTCCCCAAGATTCAAGCACATCAATAACTACAACATCCATCAAGATGGATATATTTGGGTAAGTGGCTAGGCTAACCTTGAGATCTTTAATGAGACCACAAGCAGGGAAGGCCCTTGAATCAATATTGCATACATTCCTATAAGGCCTTGTAATTCTTAAACCAAGATGATTCATAACCTTCAAAGACACAATATTAGTTGAAGCCCCATATTCAAGTATACAATTATGAAGGAAGAGATTGTTTTGTTGGAAATATTGTTTTCATTGATGTCAAAGACAGGGGGAGACTAGAGATATCCAAGATAAAGATTGCAAGATGGATATTGTTGGAAATATTGTTTTTGGATTATTGATGCTTGGTTTGGATAACCTATAATTGAATTCATTTTTACCCTATATACCTAGCTCGAATCAGAGCATAGGTTATATGGTTCGGAAGTTTATTCTGAGACATTTCCAATGGTATATGGAATTCCCTCTAACTCCCTGTGAAGGAGGAGATATGGATTTTTTTGTATCATAATTCAGCCAAAAAATTTAGGTCGACTCAACTAGTATTTACAAGTCGGCCCTAAAAGTGGGGACAAAGTTACTATAAATACATGATAAATTTTTGCATTTGTAGCGCAACCAAGCAAGAGATCAATTCTGAGGTACGCTAAAGGTGTTGGGGTGTCTTTTTGGGATCTAAAGTTGTGCAAGAGAAGTTTGAGGAGTTTTCTAGGGATTTTCTTGTTCTTAATGTGCGTTATAAAGGACTGAAGGTCTGTGATGTTGCAATGTGAATTGTTTTGAGGTTATGATGCTATTATGTGTGTTTCTTGAGTTTGTGTTGTTGCGGTCTAGGATCATATTCTGGGAATGATATTATGAGGCTCGCTAGGGCATGACGGCTACATGTTACTAAGGTTTGAAGGATTTTATGTGGAATGAAGCATGCAGGTGAAGTTAGAAGTACTCTATGTATGAAGATATTTGTTGGCACAGGGGCAGACCCAGGGTTCAACGCTTCAACAGCGCACCAAAAAAACCCTAACTACAGGCCCTTTCGGCAACACCTGCGAAGTAGATGAAGTCTCACCCAAGGTAGAGGCAGGGGTGGCTACAGGACTCCAGTGTCTGCAACCTTAGTTGGGACACAGATCTGTGATTACAAACCCTAACAAAGCACTTAGCAGTCATTATTCATCATTACTCAATCTTAGTTCATGGTGTAGATAAACCCTACTTACAACGCAACACAATATTCAACGAGATCTACTACATTGTAGCACTAAGCATATCAACACAGATCAGATATATCATCTTATTCACATTATTAGGCACTAAGTTTTCATAGTCGTCTAAGCACATGTCATTACACTAAGCATAAATCATAATAAAACATTCATAATGCACAAAGCAACCATAATGCACAAAGAAACCACAACACTAGATATACGTGGTTCACCCCCAGCCTGGGGCTACGTCCACCAACCCTTATTCTCTTTTATTGCCTTCTGTCAATCTTCTACATGCACAGAGCCATGAGGTTTTACTCCGCATATGATAGGAGAACTATGCGCACTTCGCTAGATCCTCCTTCCCCGAGTTACAGCACAAATCCTTTTCACTGTCTCTTACAATCACTTGCACTCAGCTCTGCAAGTTTTCGACATAGCATGCACGAAGCATTTACAATTAGTACTTAGCACTTAACAAGGTACCAAAAACCTCCCTCCTCTTACATTGCCTAGACTTCTATTTATATATTACAAAAAGGGCCTAAACATGGGTAAACCCATGGGCCGACATCTCTATACTTGTTACATAGCCCAAAACCTAGAAAGCCCTAAACAAGGGGCTGAGATCCCACGATATCCGCTTCGACTTGCGCTCTGCCTTTGATAGCCTATCGAAGTCCCAAAATAGGTCAATCATGACCAAGGATTCTCAAAACTTGGTTAAGGGCCAACATGCCCCCAACACTCACATGTGACTCATCCCAGGTCACTCTGATCTGGGTAGCTCTGCTTCAAAAACCTCGAGCTTGGCTCGAGCTGCTTCGACCTGTTGTTGCACCAAGGCCTCCTGCTCAGTGAACTCTTAGATAACTGCTTCGTTGAAAGGTCCCTCTAAGCGTCGTTCAGCTGTAGTGACGACTTGTTCCAGTTCTTCTCCTCAGCCTTCAATCTTTGTGAACAGTTGGCAAGCCTCGTCCTGAATTGGTTGGAGCCTCTGAGTCACTTCCATGACTTTGATCTGAATGGTGTGGAGCTACTGTTGAGAAGTGTGTTGTTCTTGAGATTGCTTCATCCTCTCAACTATTGACAGGGGCTTCAATTGCACCTGTACTGTTGCTTCTTGTTGATTTTCCTCCTGGAGTTATGACTCCAGGGCCTTTAGTTCAGGGTCTTTAGTAAGTTGCTCATAGGTTTGTGCACTTCTACTACTAAGTTGTTTACATTCCAGAGTGAATG
>JASDQU010209731.1:912-13882 GCA_032191745.1 Picea mariana
TGAATAATCATATTAAATAACAATAACTAAACTCCCTCCAATATACGCTAAAACATTATAAATATATACACTAAAACATTACAAATATATACACTAAAACATTAAAAATATATTTGATCAAATTTTTCTTATTTGAAGTTTAGAATAAGAAAACAACATTATAAAAAAACTAATTCTTAAAATAACTCTAAACACTATAAAATTTATTCATAATTAAAAAAATTATTATAATAATAAAACACTAATTCCGAAAATAACTCTAAACATTATAAAAATTATTATAATAATAATAAAACATAATGAAAACTACCCTTTCTACATTGAAATGATGATATAAGCACATTGTTGACTCACTYACACCAACTTTCGGTCATTTAAAACATGTCTAACCTTAATGCTATACAAATACTTGTTGTAGACGRTTGAGCATGAAAAGGATGGGGATCGTGAAAGTTCTTTGCATTTCAGAGGGTTTCCTTCTAAAAAGTTAAGTCCTCTTTCCTTACGAATACTAATAAAAAATAATAAATGTGAATAGAGTATAAAGGAGTCAATGTCAATTGCGGTTTAACTACATGATAATGATGTTTGCCGTTCTCTATACGATGAAGGAGTCAAGTCCACATGTAATCGTGACAAACAGCCCATCTTTTTCCAACTCTGTTACCACACGGGATTTTGATGAATAGGGCGGTGCTACAAAGTGAAATAAAATTAAAATGTTTTTTTTATGCTTTATATTTAATAAAGAGTCAAAGGGTGGATCCGGCACTAATTTAGGGATCCGAGAGGCCGCACATACTCGTATATGCGAGAGGGCCCGCCACCGCCAAAACCAAGATACTGTGCCCAAAGAGCTTCGCTCTGCACCAGCTGCAGAAGAAACAGAGGAGTCAAGTTGCTGGTTCGAATCTGTGGAATTGCGAAAGATGGGGATGGATGCCGGCGATTCTCCCTCCAGGATCACAGTTGGAGTATGCGTAATGGAAAAGAAGGTGAGCTGCCGCATGATTTAAATTTCTGGTTTGGACGTGACTTTGCGGTGCTTTCCCTACATAAAATGCCCTTGCGTTGCCTTTTAAGCTCTTTTACAAATTCATCTGTAGATTTTCTTTCTCAGTCCGTTTGAATTTAATTTTACATTTTACTGGGAAGAATCTTTAAAATTTCAATTCGGTAGAAAACTGTTTTTTGTTACTCTGAAGAATCTTTTAATTCTCAAGTCAGATTGAGAATCGAAAATATTCGTATTCGTGTCTTTTCTGTCATAAATCTTTTAATTTTACTCGGAAGAATCTTTAATTTTCAAGTCCGTTTGAGAACCGAAAATATTCGTGTCAACGTCTTTTCTGGCGCAAGTCTTTAAAATTTTCTCTGTAGAATCTTTAAAATTTTAAGTCGGTTTGACAACCAAAAATATTCGTGTTTACGCTTTTTTCTGGCGTAAATCTTTAAATTTTCAAGTCAGTCTTCGTTTTCGCTTCTTTTATCTGGCGTAATTTTTTTAAGTAAGACTTCGATCTTAATGTCGGTGCATTGTGCAATTCAATAAAAGATTTCAGAGGAATGATCGAAAAGACAAATTACCATGTTTATCCTTTGAAATGCGTGCTCCGGGTTCAAAACGATGAATCCTGTTGCTAAACATATTCCGAGAACCTACAACTTAACTTTCATAGCTGCATTAAATAAATAATAATTATATTTCAATAGATTTTTTGATATTCAACTACATTATGCTTCTGCTTATTATAAAATTCCCCAGAGGATCCTTCTATTTTTCTGTTTGGTTCAATTTTTTTTTGTTTCATAATCTCACCCACCCTCACACACTTAAGCGAAGAATGGGATGCTGATGCTGGTACCAGGCCAGTGCTCGTGGAGCTCTCCTCCTCCTTTCTTGGAATTTCCGGATGGAAGGTGCATCGACTGCCAGCTGCATAGGTGGCTGGTAACCCCAAAGGACCTGATGAGATTGGATCCCGAGATGTATGTGGACTTAGCACCATAGCACCCCAAACCCTTGGGCTCTGTTTGCTTCACTGAAGTAGACTTTACCTGTCTGCTTTTATTTATTAATGTTTTGCTAATTAAACTTGCATTTATTCACATATTTAGTTATGCTTTGCTTTGTGTAGCGCCTTCATAGCAGTCTGGATCATCTTAGGGCACGATTTAAATTTTACACATTTGTTGATTCCTTTGAGATAATGAGCACTTTTTATCTATTTTTGATGAACTTGTGAATATATGGTGATGACATGAAGTTTTTATTGATGTTAAGGCCATTTTTCATTGATTGTTATAGGGCCACTTCGTAAGGACTGATATTTCAGATAAAATAAAATAATTAAAGCATCAAAATGAGTTTCTTGAAATACCTCCGGAACTAGATTAGGATACTAGTAAAATCTGCGGGATTCAATCAAACTTTTTGATTTCAGCCTTTCGTTTGAAACTAGAATGGTGTTCCAAATGGACAGAATCAGAGTATAAAATTACCTTTCATTCATTTACTTTTATCATATGGCCATAAACAAGGTGAATTATCCAACTGCAAAGAGAATTGAAGCACTGCTTGCAAGTTCCTATTGTTCATACACTCATTCAGAGGAAACTTTAAAGGAAGCACTAAAACGATTATAAAGTAGTCATTTAGATCAACTTTAAACTCACTTCAAACGATTATAAAGTAGTCATTTAGATCAACTTTAAATTCACTGTCTTGAAGTGAGGGATATTTTTTTTCTCTGAAAAGTTTTCAATCTAAAAAGCCGTTCACATGTGCAGATACATTTAGGTACCTTCAAATAGCTAGTTTGTCAACAGGCATTGAACTGAATTTCAAAGTTTCGCTTAAAGTAGGTAATGACCCACTTTATAGTTGGGAAAAGCTGAGTTTACATTAGTCAAATTTAATCTGACTTAATAAGATTCCTGATGAGACTTGGTCCCTAGACTGTATTTTGATTGCATTTACATTTCTCAGTTTATCTTTCTCCGTTCTTATTGTAAATAGTGTTGTTCAAACTAGATCACTTGCCTTTAATAGTATATTATTGGATACATAATCCAACTTGGTCACTCTCCCACGATATTGTATTTCTATAAATAATGGATAATACAGTGAAGAGTGTACCATATGTGCAATTGCAACAATCTCCTTTTTACTTGCATGCTTGCTTTCCCTTGTAGGTTTCTGTTCTTGTATGTGAGTATTCTCATTGCTATATCGTGCACATATCAATTGGTACCAGAGCCTGATGATTAGGGCTTTTGGAGGTTTGCAATTTTGGTCACATTAAGGTTTTCCCTACCTGGAATTGAACTCTCATTTGGAAGTGCTTGAGTGATCCCCAATATGTCAACACCTTCTCCTGTTTTCAGGCCTCTGGGACGTAGGTAACACCTTGTTGCTCAAGTTCTTCTGCCCATCTTTTCCATTATTTTGCAATTCCAGCATCAGATCTGTCATTCCTGGCATCAGATCTGCAATTTCTGGTTTGCACGTAGCTAATACCTTGTCATCCAAGTTCTTCTGTCCATCTTTTACTGTATTCTGGATTTCCAGCATCAGTTCTGTCAATCCTGGCATCAGATCTGCAATTTTTGGCATCAAATTTGCGATCTAGGTCTGTGATTCCTGGCACTAGATCTGTACTTTTGGGCACTGGATTTGTGATCTTAACATTACAATTGCAATTCCCAGCATCAGATCCGCAATTTCCGGAATCAGATCTACAATTTCTCGCATTGAATGTGTAATTTTTGGCATCAGAGATCTGCAATTTCTGGCATCAGATCTGTAATTTGTGGCCTCAGATTTGTGATTTCCTGCACCAGATCTGTAATTTTCTACAATTTTTAGTGCCACATCTGCATAATGTAATGTTCCCAAGTGGTTTTGCTTGGAACATTTGAAGTTTGAGTGTTTTCTGGTTGTGGTATTTTGTCAAACAGTTTGCTGATTTGTCTCCTTAAGTTGCGCTAGGGTTTATTATGATGGTTTTTGTAGAGTTTCGCAACACATAAATGATAGTAATATGACAACAATAGATACACAACAAGATGCAATACAAGAGATAGCCACAAATACCTCAGATCTGATTTTATTTATCATAGATAGCTAACCTCCATACAATAGTAGAGCAGATCTGGATCATAGATAGAAGAATAATGAGTGTGGCTGACAATGCCTCCAAAGTACAATAGAAAGATGAAGATATAGGCTTCCAAAAGCCTCCCCAAACTGAATACCAAAGATCTCCAAGACCCAACTATTTCCCTTGCTGTAAGAGTTGTCTTCTCTAGCACAATGCGCCTTCCCTGGCTGTAGCAAGCTAAGATTTCGGCCTCCTTGAAGATGAGCACCAAATCACTGAGACCAACTGCCAATCTATAGATCGGGTGATGGGAAACTCCTGTGATGAATCTCCTAGCTGTTAGGAGTGATCTCCCACTCCAAATCACTAGATCCTTTGTGAATAATGCGTCCTTCTGAAGAGAAATGCGCCCCACTGGATAATGGAATGGATCTGCAGGAGAATACCCTCATACACTGATGCAAAAAGGCGCTAGGGTGGTAGCAACCAATCCTGGAAGGAGCTCAACTGTAGATCTAGCTTCCCCAAGCCAAATTGAATCTCTCCTCAACTGATGTGCCCAACCTGCAGAAAACCTTCAGAAATGTGCCCTGCCTTCTCTTCCCTGTAGAAATGATGCTTGTAGTTGAATAGGAACTGAACTAGAATGGTGAGGGAGGAATCTTTCACCTTCTTGGCCAAGCTTGGATCAAGAACAAGAGAATCTTTCACCTCCTTGGCCAAGCTTGGATCAAGAACAAGAGAATCTTTCACTCCCTTGTTGATCTCTAGGGTTTATTCAGTCAAAACCCTCAAAACCCCCAAGTACCATGGGCTCTCTAGCTTAAGAAGCCAGACATCAAAATATCAAAACATTATAATGAGAGAATAGAAGCCCCTATCTCTCTTTTATACCGCTGTTCACCTTTTCTCTCCAAGTGACTTTAACTTTACTTTTAATATTCCTTCATAAAATTACTTTATTAATTAGTTAACCTTTTTCCCTCTAAAATGTGATTAATTTGTCCTTATGGCTTCTCCGGCCACTGAAAGTCACTTTTCATCATCTTATCCTGTGGTTCTCTTCCTCCCGATTCCGATGAGCTATTACACTAAGATGTTTCTTCACATATTATGACCAAAATGACATCCTTAGTGAATTTAATTAAAATATGTTCAATAATAACTCAAAAGTACATAAATCGTTGGAAATTGGAATGCAACAAAACCAAAGACAAGCTGCGTGGAATGGATCTTGATGATGAAATATGATGAATAAGGTGAGTTAGGCCCAATAAAACCCCTCAATACCTCTTGATCTCACTATTACCCTCAACTGGCTCTCTGATAGGCATCCCAATCTGTAACATAAGCAAATCCAAAAATGGGGACATTACACATAATTTTTGGCTCAATGCTGTGTTTGTTACCTCTCAAACCCTCACTTATAGAGATAAAGTCCTAAAGCTCGAGCAAGGACTTGAAGGAACTAAGAGAGAGGCCACTATCACCTCACCAACCCTCTTCACGATTTAGGCTGGCTCTCCTCCAACTCATGGGGGGCTTCCCTATCATAGGATTGCTGGAAATTTAGGCGATAAGTTCAAAGGTGAAATGCCAGAGTAAATTCCAGAAAAACAGTTTTTGTAGGTTAAAGAAAATAAAGTGGATGGATGGACTGGAGATCAACGTCTTATCATTGGGCACATGGGGTCAAAACAAGGCCCACATGGGAGTCGATACTAATGATGGAAAGAGGATAATATGGCTGAAAAGTACAAGCTAGATTGACTCTCTCCTTGCTGTCCCAAATTGCAGAAATATGGCTAAGGATATTACTGTAGTAGATAACATCCAACCCGGTGGGTTAGCTCGAGTGGTTGAGTGCTGTGAATTACAAGTAAGAGGTCACGGGTTTAAGTCCCTGGATTGGCTGCCTCGTGGATATTGGACCTCACTCGATGTTCCCATCGAGTTAGGTTGCTAAAAATGCAATCGATTGGTTTATCTCCCATACCATCCTTGAAATGACGCGAAGTACCTCAAGGGTTTCTCGGGATGTGTATTCCATCGAAAAAATAGAAGAAGTAGATAACATCCAACACTCATGAAGATTATAATTATCACAAATAACGTGTATGTACATCCATCCAAAAGTAGAGAAGGAAATGCAATCATAAACAAAAGGAGTCTAGATCGAGGTGACAATGGGTCTAGACTTAGGTTTGTGCCTCCAAGGACACACCAAGTGGGTTGGAGATTTCTCCATGATTGTAGGTGTGTATTAGGACGGCAACATGCATCAAAGAGGTCTCTGATTATATTGACACCACTTTTGAAAAATATGAAGGCCAAGAACCAGGCTGTTTCAGCCAACACCTTGCCTTCACACAACACAAGAGCCCACCATAAGGAATGGTTGTTGAAGGATAAACTGAATCTGAATCCCTGGCCTTTCCAATTGATATTAGGCTTTAAAGCCTCCTAGGCCTTCCAGATACTTACAACAAACATTCCTTTGATGTTAACACTGGCTAGGGTGACAATGAGAGTTTGCAAACCTAGGCCTTCCCATGACTTGCCTAGGGGAGCTCCTTGGCGGATACAATTCCGAAGAAGCACCTTCCATATGGGTTGCTATTTTAATTTGACCTATTTAGATGATTGGTGTTAAGTGCCTTATTGACCTCTTTGCATAACTGATATCTGAAGTTAAATTACCTTTTAATTGTTTGAGTTAAGCTACTGGCCAGAAATTTCATGAAGTACCTGATGAGGTAATTTAAGAATTTTTGAAAAGGAACTGAAAGTAATGAACTCCAGCCGAAGTTAACTTTAAGTGAATCCTTGACAGAATTTGGTGTGGAGAAAACAAAAGTTGAAATTCTCACTTCTCAATTTTTTTAGCCCTGCAAGTGGCTCTAAACTCTGGTTATTTCTTTGGGTACTTATTCAGGTGCTTCAAGTAAAAGGAAGGAAAATACAGAAGTTAATGAAAGGTATTTAGGATTAGTCTTAGCAGAATCATTTAGTAGATATTAGAGCCCATGTGAAGTTTCAAATAATAATAATGTTATAGAAAATAAGTTAATTTATCAATTGATAGAAAGAGGCCGTTAATGTGATATTTTTCCCAGCAGAATTTCTTACTAGAAGACACTTCAAAGCAAATACATCAAACTGTACCTACCTTATTTTTTTTCAGTGGTTTGATACTTTGATCCCTATGTGCAAGAAATGAAAGGTGGAATGCACCATTTTGAGGATGTACATAACAGAATATGTTCAAATTACTGATATTTTGCCAAAATGATCATAGGAGAAGATTTAAGCTATTTGTATGTGTGGCTTTAACCTTCACATGTATCCCTTCTTATAACTGAAGGAAAAATTTCCTACAAGCATTTTCTGTTAAGCAATTTAGTTTATTTTAAAGTCAGATCATCTATGTTCATATGTTCCTAAATTTTTATTCCCTTTTACCCTAATCTTTTCTTCATCTCAATTTTTATTGTTGCAGGTTCTTTCTGCTCCTATGACTCAAATCCTTGATCGGTTGAAGGCATTTGGTGAATTCGAGGTTTGCCTTCGGAAATCTTTGGTGGCAAAGTTATGATTGTATGCGTTTTTAATTAAAAATGTAATTATATTGGTTGCAACTGAATCATTCCAGATCTTATGTCTTAGTTTTACTAGACCCCTACAAGAGGCTATTAATCAAAATAGCTATGATGGATCATAGAAGCAAAGAGATGGTCATAGTTTAGAAAGTAAAGACTAGCCTTCAAATGGAGATGCAAAGAACTTAAATTAGTCTGTCACTGCCAAAGGTTGACTGAGGTCATTGCCAAAGGTTGACTGAGGTCATTGCCAAAGGTTTAGGCTGTTACTGTTTACATTGAGTATTTTGTAGTTTGTTTGCTTTTAAAGGTAGCAGTAAATCTAGCATTAACCTTTATTCATTTTAAAGGTTATTGCTTTATCTGGTCCGTCTATTTTGTTGTTTTTCCCTTCTGTGGGTGCTAAATTCAAGTAGCATTGAAAGTGTTTTCTCTTGTCACCTGTTTCCCTGCTCAGTGCTATTCCTCCTTGGTTCTTTATGAATAATTTCTTTTGTCATAATCTGTGTGGAGTATGTTGTTTACACTGATTTTTAACAGAGGTTCCAAACAAGATTGCTGAAAATGAACTCTTATGTCTTCATGAAATTGGGGTCTTTTCTGTGAATTTCAAGATTAGGAGTTTGTTCAGACTGTAATGTGTTGATGTTTTGTAGCTTTGGGAAGGTATTCTCACATGGCCTTGGTGTCAGGCACGTGAGAATCTTTGTTGACACCTTGTTACACTTTTGTTTCGGTGAAAACGCCCTTGTATTTTGAGTTGGGGCTTCATGGGTTTGATGATGGACTTTGTGGGCTTGTGTAGGGGCTTCACACCCACAAGGAAGAACAAAGAGTTCTAATTTAATGTTGAGTTTAGTGGAGGGCTCCTTAGAGTAAGCTAAGGGCTTCCAAACTCACATTAGACTCCTATAAAAGGAGAGGAGAGATTGTGACATCTTACAGTGACATTATGACATTATGGAACTAGCATAAGTGAATGAGCACTTGTGCTAGGAGGCTTGGTGATTTCAACCGGGGAATTTTTGCAACTTTGACAAATGTAGTCTAGGGTTATGGATCTTCCATATTTTGTTCTTGACAGGGAAATCACATGTGTGAGGTGAGGAAAGTTGCACATGTGGAGGAGGGAGACAACAACAGAAGGAAAGAAGTTGCACATGTGGTGCAAACTGAACGAAAGTGTCCGTACAGTATTTCTGTACATGTATATGGGTTTCAATGGAGACAGTCGCATATTTACGTGGGTTTCAGTGGAGACAATCGCGTGTGTACGCAAGTCTCAGTGGAGACAGTTGCGTATGTACGGGGTCGTATGACAGGATTTTCTGGGCAACAACAGGTCCATACAGGTTGACGTTAGCAGTCGTACGATTGACGTCAGCAGGCCGTATAGGTGCAACTGAAACAAATTTGTAAGTTGGGATTTGCCCCATGAATTTTGCTGATTTTGTGGTTTTTGAGAGGATTGGTTTTGTCCTCAGATTTGGTGATTTTGTGATAGTTGAGAGGGTTGATTTTGCTGTCAGAAATTTCTGAATTTGAAAATTTACAGAACAAAAAATTGTGTCTCATGTGTATGGATGATTTATCTCCGATCTTGTTGTTTCTGCTGTTGTAATTTTCTATCATAATTTCAGTGTAAAATTATTTAGTGATAACAGCTAGGGTTCACTGTTTGGATCACTTGGAAGTAATTTTCAGATCTGAAATTAGTTGCATGAAAAAAAACTGACATGGTTTCAGAGTTGAGGTTTTGAAGAGAGAGAGGGAGTCATCTCTTGAGACACAGGTTGCTGCATATTTTTTTTGTTATGAGCAGGTCAGAATGGTGAACACTCTTAGAGTTGAGGAGTAGTTGGATCTAAGTTGAGGTGCTAGCTCTAAGAGAGAGTTGTAGTAACTGTTGTAGATGACAGTAGTTTTGAGAAGACATGGAGCAGACCGTTCAGACGAGGAGTTGTGGATTATTGCAGCTTGGTGGTGTGGCAAGTTGGGAGTTTTGGTGGATTGGCGGAGAGCTCGGTTCGCAATAGTATGTTGTGTGGCGAGTTGCTAACTCTGTGGATGGACTTCCAGTGGCTTGTGTGTTGCGATGGGTGTAGCTCGAGTGCTTTGGCACAGACGAGATAGCTTCGTGTGTATGGCAGGTTGATGGGATAGAGTCTTCATTGGGTTGGAGAGTTGCATGCTTGATAGTGAGTCGAGGTGCGACAGTGTATGTGAGGTATTTGACCCAGGAGGATGAGGACACTTGAAGAGATGAGTTGCAGAGGTCTAGAGTGGATTAGACCGAGTGTCCATCCGCAACTTGGGACTGTTTTAAAGAGAGGACATAGGTTCAGTTGCAGCGTATGCATAGACACAAAGAGTTTTGTGACTTGGATGATGGACTTGGGCAGAAGTTCATTGGATGGTTGTAACTTGGGTAAGTGGGATACTTACCTTGGGAGGATTGCATTGTTCTTATATAGTGGGAGCCATTGGCACATGACAGGACCACTAGATTTGTTTGAGAGCTTCACAAGAGTCTGACTTAGGTATGTATGTGGAGCTTGGTATGGAGACCAAGCATGTAGTACATGGATTTAGAACTATGGTATTCTAGATGGAGTAAGGGGATGTGTTGCGAGTGGCAAATGTGCTATGGGTGCCAGGAGTGTGTTCTTAGCCCCAACGATTAAGGAGAAGGGCTATGCAACTTTTGTTTCGGGATGAACATGTATCTAGCTCATACACAACAATGGTCTTGGAGTTAGAGAGAGCAACGTGTATAGGCAGAAGGGCCAACCTATGCGAGCCATGACCAACAGTGGCAGAGCGACATTAGACAGAGAGCAAGTAGCTTCAGAGGTTGTGTAGACTTAGAGGGATCCCGACTTCAGGGGGACTCAACATATTCAGAGAGAGTCCAACTTCAGAGGGAGTCAACAGGCTCAGAGGGAGATTCAACCGTTCAAAGGAAGTCTATCTTCAGGTCCAGATGGGAGAGAGACATCTTTCAAGATTGTCAGGAAGGTGTCATGGGTTGAGATGGCTAGGTAGGGTGCTCAGATTCCAGAAGCAGGAGGCTTCTAGGAGTAGGGTGTCTTCCAAGAAGGGACCATGCCATACAATAGGATTTTCTTTGGTGATAGAGGGATCAACCAATCAGGTGGATTGGAGAGCAACTGTGGTAGCGGATCCAGTGTAGGAGATAGAGAAACTTCCACGAGATATTAGAGTGGGTGAGAATACCTCCCTCGCTAAGAGGGAGTGTTGATGTTTTGTAGCTTCGGGTAGGTATTCTCACATGGCCTTGGTGTCAGGCATGTGAGAATCTTCGTTGGCACCTTGTTGCACTTTCTTTTCGGTGAAAATGCCCTTGTATTTTGAGTTGGGGCTTCTTTCGTTTGATGACGAGCTTTGTGGGCTTGTCTAGGGGCTTCACACCCACAAGGAGGAATAAATAATTCTAATTTAATGTTGAGTTTAGTGGAGGGATCCTTAGAGTAAGCTAAGGGCTTCTAAACTCACATTATACTCCTATAAAAGGAGAGGAGAGATTGCGACATCTTATAGTGACATTATGGAGCTAGCATAAGTGAGTGAGCAGTTGTGCTAGGAGGCTTGGTGATTTCAGCAAGGGAATTTCTGCAACTTTGGCAAATCTGGCTTAGGGTTATGGATCTTCCATTTTCTATTCTTGACAGGGAAATCACATGTGTAACGTCCCCAACCACCCAGACTAGGCCACGCCACACACAATCCCGACTTTTGTCGCTTTGATATTCTTGTAGCAGCCCAAACTCATTATTGGACAACGCTACTTCAAAATCCTAGTGTGCAGATACTACTTATAGCGCTCCCTGTTACAAGTAAACCAAAATATCTGCGAAAAGCACAACCTTAAGATACTACGCCCAGACCCAAGCTGGGTCTCACTCCATGAGTATACTTCCTTTTATACTAATGTAGCAACAGAATAAATGTCACAATTTACTGCGTGCTTAGCCCTTCAGAGAACATATATACTGTTGTGCGCGTAATCAATCCGATGGTGCGCGCAGATTCTATCACCTTTGTGTGCGGGGACTGCTTCACTGTGCACACGACGATTATACCCTGCCTTGGTATCTTCTAACCATACCACATGATCTAACTTAACGTGAATACTTACTAACTGTCATACTTCACATGTGCAAAAATATTATACAGATTAACCATACCTATAGCTAACGGGAAACTCTTATAACTGTCATGTCCACATATGTCACAACATACAGGAAAAAGGAACTCATATAGATGCAGTAACATTAGACAGAATTATCCACAATATTCATCTGCAATTTCATACAGGAAAATAAACCCATTTAAAAAATACGAACATTAGAGCACACAGTAATTAAACAAGCATGTGAAGGACACTTATCTTTTATAAGAGCCACCAACTGCGTGCAGGACTCAGACGTTCCTCCCAGCCATAAATGTTAACAATTAAATGTTAATTAATAAATAATTATTAATAAGGAAAAGTTATGTCTATTGGTTATGGGCACCCCTGCGTGGGTATATAAGTGAGTCCTCATTTCTCAATTGTAATCATCATATATTATTCATTTATCAATTATTATTCAATTTAGAAATGAGCTTCTGCGTAATTAATAATGAATCTATTCGTTACACTCTGTCACTCATAATCTTTCAACAATAGGTCACCCCCAGTTGGGGCTTAAACTCCACAGGGAAAAAGGGTTCCTAATGCCAGGCTATGGTCTAATATTCAGCAGAATGCTCGGTCCAGGGTGCCTGACTGCTGCAACTAACCTACAGTCTCTCATTCCCCACATGCCTGTCCCACCCCAGGAAGTTTGCCCCTTCTTTRCCTAATAGTCCTTTGATTGCCCCACTTCCCTATTGGGGCTTCATCAATAGGTCAGACAGGAAGTCTTAGAGCCCTATAGCTAATGCTCAGGGCACTGGGGAGCAATTCTCAACAAATATTTCGCCTAGAAAGAATGCCTATGAGCTTGACAACCCGCTTCTTCGACATAATAAATCTCTCACCTAGAGAGAAATCTCACGGGCTTGACAACCTGCCTCTTCAACACACAGGCCTAACAACCCGCTTCTTTGACACACGCGATTTCCCAAACACTCAGTTAAGCAATGACAATAATTACAACTAGATACAGTTCTTCACAGAGGAGCTCTTGATTGAAAGATGATCGGAATAATGAATTCCCCCCCAAAAAAATACACTAAGGCTCAATAATATACTTGCATGGT
>JASDQU010209732.1:7134-23860 GCA_032191745.1 Picea mariana
GTAAAGTGACAAAATAAAGAAGGAATATTTAAATGATAAAGTATTGGAGAACTTTCTATTCATGAAAAGTGGTTAACCCTAAAATAAGGAAAATAGTTTAAGTGACCTAGAAATGGGTTAAGTAACCTAAAAATGGGTTAAGTGACCTAGAAGATGAAAGTATAAATAAGAAGCTAAGATATCTTGTAAAATGCACATTCTTGGTGAGAATCCTTTGTGGATCAATGGAGAGCTTCTTGTGAGAGAATCTTATTGGTGTGGATCTCTTGAGCATGATTGAAGATCTATTCTGAGGAAGAGAGTGAGAGGAGGATCTCATGGACGCATCAAAGTTTCGGCATTGTCGGAGATCTTGACAGAAAAATTCTCGGAGTCATAGAAAACCCTATTTTTTGATGCCCACGCAGGTTGTCTATGTATAGGGTGCGTGTACACGTGGGCTGATTGTGTACAAGGAGCGTGGACTGAATAACCTCATGGATATTTGTGTTTGAGCTGGAGCCAAGCTCTTGGATGATGAGGCAGGTTCCAGATCTGCATTCTATGGCCTCAGATCTATCACTAAGACACTGGTATGGTTACATTATTGTCTTGATAGATACTATTGTCTGATATGTTGTGAATGCTTAAGGAATTCTTGGTATGGCTTCTATGATGTGGCTTAGTTTGGTTGATTTGATTGATGGAGTGAACAGCACTCTTGTGATTCAGTAGTGACATGATTGCTATGGTATGCTATCTATTTATACATGATTAAGATAGCATTCATATTGACTTGTTGTGGAGCATGAGCAAGCTATTGGAGAGCTTGGATGTATTGTGACTGGCTGTGGGTCAGTTTAGACAGTGGAAGACTGAAGAGTTTTGAGCATGTGAAGAAAAGTAAAACCCTAGCTTCTTAGAAGCAGACGCTTGTTGCATTATACACTGGCCACGTTCACACGTGAGCTGTAGTGAGACAGAGCACGTTTACACGCGGGCTACACTACTGACAGGTCACGTACCTGTTAACAGATTGATATCTGTTGAGGATTGTTGCCTCATCTCAGTTGGTGCTGAGGATGTAAGCTGAGTCTTGCATATAGATTTGATGCTCTTTTAGAGTTGTACTCTATTCAGTTGTTGCTGATAAACCCCAAGGATTGTAGTCTGTAATAAAAAGAAAATTGTACATACATATTGTGTTCTTTGTGTTCATTGTGGTGATGACTTGTTGATGATATATTGTTGATATATGTTGTTGATATGTGCCTACATCTAACTGGTTATAAATGACAGCAATGGGTAATGAATAAATGTTAAATGTCAACTAATGAGTTTTGTGTAAGAGGGAAGTTTTGGGAAAAAGATCTCCACACTCATTCACCCCGCCCCTCTAAGTGTGGTAGGTGCGTCCAACACCACCTGTGGTGGTATGCGTGGTGTCCTCTAAATTCTTTCCCTGATGGTTTCTTTATAAATATAAAATGAAAAATTGGTATTCATTTGACGTGCCTTGTGCATAGTATGCCATAAACTCTGATATCACGTAGTTGGACATGGCTTATCCTTGACTCCCAAAAACTACGTGTCATCTGGCTCCCTCCATGCTGATAGTGTAATTACAATTATCAGCCAAGCATAGTGGAAATCAGTGTCTTTATCCTATGCCTCTTCATAATAAATAAGGAATTGGTTGAGTAATAACGTCACCTAGTTCATCTAGATGCCCTTGACGCACCTTTCATTTGTCACCATTACAGCTGTTGGGACTTGATATTTCCATCACTTTCTTAACAGTTTACAATCTAAGTCTTGCATCACGAACCTCGTTGTCAAGTTTCATATACTTACAATATATAAGTTGCACTATCATCAGAACATATGAAATTCCTCCTTCATGCTCTTTGATAGAGCCTTTTCATTCTTCTTGTCAGAGAACAACATTGAGGGGTCCTCCCCTTGTGACGATAGGTGAGTAATGTGCATGATCAATTCTGTATCAATCGATACTGGACTTTTGAGCCACAAGTAGTCGTCATGCATGTAAATTAGCAACATTTTGATGTAGGCATTAATTTGTGGGCTCTTCCCAAAGTGTGGTATATCGAATAAGTTTAAAATTCCCACTTTTTGCAACCTTATTTCCCATATCTCTGGTTCTATCATGACCGACTTGGTCTCTTGAGTAATTTGCCTCTTCAAATATTTACTCGGTTCCAGCTTCAGAAATTTCTTCTCATCTATGATGTCATGTTCAGCATAATTTAAACTTGGTAAAAAGACTAACATGTCTTCTTCCACAATCACTCCCTGTGGAATCTCTGGCTCCATGAGTGGGTACTTCACATCTTTATGAAAGTTGACCATTTTTGCCGATGTATTTCTTGGTGGTATGTAGTCCCTGGGGAATCTCAACACTGAGGAGGATGTCTCTTGTGTCTCTTCAACTACAGGTGTCGTTGTTGGTTGACTACTCTATTTCTTTGGTATTGATGTTGAATTCGTGGTTGCCTTGGGTGGTGCCATCTTCCTCATCAACTATTCTCTACATACAACTGGGATTTGCAACTCGACTCTTTATGTGAACTATAACTGACAATAACCTTCCCCTGTCGACCCTTCACTTTATTTTATACCTCATTTTCAGTTGTTAGCTTCCCTTCGCACCTAAACTTGTCGTTTAATCCACTAGTGGTTTGCATTCATTACTTGTTGTAATGCTTCATTAACTATATATCTTCGGAGAATTTTCCATTAGATTCTCCAACCTGTCAAAATATTCTTTCCAATCTTCATTTATGGTTACACGATGCCACTACTTTGTCATCATGGTATCTCTTTATTTCATGCCTCGTCATGGACTATCTTAAATGCTCTTAATTTTTCTCTGCACGATCTTTTCTCTTTGTGCGATCTCATCTTTCTTCTCGAACTTGCTTCCTTCATCCGTATGCTCTTCTTCTTTCTTCTTTCTCTTCTGTGACATTTTCCTGCTTTTCCTTTTTACCCATTATCCTTAACTTCTTGGACTCTTCAATTTTATACTTCTTCCCTGAACTATTTTCTTGCTTTTTCATATTTTGCTTTCTTTTTTTGCCTTTTCTTTCTAAAATACACTATGATACATATTATGTGTAGTTCGGACTAGTGCATGGAATGATGGCCTTCTTTGTACAGTTTCAGTCGACTCCCATTAATTAGTCCTTCTGCGACTTGTCCATTCAACTGTTCCAGTTGAAAAACACATGCTTCTGTCACATATCTGATCACGTATGGCCCCAACCAGTGTGTCCTAAAATTTCCATGGCATTGTAAGAACTTATTTTCATATATAAATACTAAATATCCTATCTGGAATTTGTTCTACTTGATCTATCTATCATGCCATGATTTTTCACATGCCTTCTGTACTTGTTGATGGAACCCTGCAACAAATCATTCTTCTTGTAATACCAGTAACTGTGATATTATGTCTTCTATTGTATTGGAATCCATAAGGTCTGTCATTGCAACAATGCACAGAATTGGTACAAGAAACTCCATGGAAATGACTACTTCCTTACCATGTGCTAATCTAAAGGGTGTTTGACCTGTCAACTTCTTGCATGTAGTTCTATAAGCCCATAAAATTGCAAGAATCATTAAGTCCCATTCATCCCATCCTACATTACATACCTTTGTCAATACATTATCTAGTATCTTATTGAAAGTCTCCATAGTACCATTTGCTTTAGGGTGATATAGAGTGCTCTTTTGATGTTGAATATGGAACTCTTCTATGAATGATGCAATTTTCTTGTTCAAAAAGTGAGTCCCCTGATCACTCATAAGTTCTTTAGGACACCCAAAACTTGTAACTGCATTCTCAAATAAAAACCGTGCAGTTGTCTCTGCACTGCAATTTGTAACTGGTTCTGCCTCTACCCATCTTGTCAAGTAGTTTTTCACGGTAATTATGTACCTAGCTTCTCATCTCCTCACTAGTGGATTAATTGGTCCGATAAAATCTACTACCCATTTGGACAATGCCTACAAGGTGACTTGCATATCCAAAGGCATCTCATCCCTTCATGACAACCTTCCTACTATCTAAAAAATAATGTACCTCTGACAATATTCCTTATCATCCTTATGGAGGGTGGGCCACCATATCCCTGTGTGCAAGATATTCTGAGCTATTGTCTTTCCTGCATAATCACCTCCTTCAATTCCATCATGTGCTTCCATTAGGATCATTGGTCTTTCATGTTCTGATACACATTGTCACAGTATCCCATATGCTCCTCAATTATATAGATTTCCTACGATCAACTGATAATCCGTTTCTTTAACCACTAGCTTCTTCTTCTGTGCTACTGTCATGTGGGATGGAGCCACTCATGTACATAGAAATTGGAAATTATTTATAAAGTAGTCATCTACCATTTGAACTGAAAATAGATGTGCATATGGTAAAATATTGTCTAGGTTCCCTATGTCTTCTCTTGTTAGTATTCATGACAGATGGTCTAGTCATGCATTCAGTTTCCCTGGATTCACAATAACTTCGAAGTCATACTCTTGGAACAACAATAACCATCTACAGATTCTCCACCCCCCCAATATTGGATTTTTCATTAGCTGCGACCCCAGTGTAAAGTAGTCTGTATACATCTTGAAATGGGACCCCAACAAGTAGTTTATGAACTTATGTAAGACATAAATCACTGCCAAGCCTTCCCTTTCTGTCATCTTGTAATTCTTCTCAATAATCAACATCTTCCTAATAGAAAAGGAAATCGGATTGCTATCTCTCCCTCTCTTGGCTAGGATAATACTACATCGAGCGCTTTCGGTAATGCATCCACATGAACGTGAAAATATTTCTTCCAATATGGGAACAGCATAATGGGAACAGTTACTAACTTCTACTTCAATATGTCCTGACAATATTCAATCCACTTAAACTTAACTTCTTTCTTTAATAAATTTTCCATCATAGTTGTAATCTGTGCATATCCTTTAATAAATTTCCTGTAATATCTTGTATGGCCCAATGTTGTTCTCAATTTTCCTACTGATGTAGGTGGTGGAAAATCCAGTCATCGTTATCTTTGAAGGATCTACCAAAAAACCTTTCTTGCATACCACATGACCTAACAATATCCCAAATAGTGCACAGAAAATACACTTCTTCAAACTTAACGATATTTGATGTTGTCTACATCTATCAAGCATCAACCGCAGAGTTTCTATTTGATCTTTCAATAAGTTAAACATAGTCCAATCATATAAGTACACTTCATTAAACTTATGAATAAATTACTTAAATGCTGCAACAACTACTCTAGAAAACACAACAGGTGCATTCTTTAACCCAAATGACATCACTTTGTACTGGAAGCTTCCCCATTCTATCACAAATGTCATCTTATGTCTGTTTTCTGGTGCAATCTTGATATGGTTATATCCTGAAAATCCATCAGTGAACGAGTAGGCCTCCTGCCCTCCTACATTTTCTAACACTTCATCTGTAAAAGGGGGTCAGAAAAGGGTCATGTATACATACATCATCCAATTTATTTAGATCTACACAAATTATAATATCCCATGTTTTCTTATCTTGAACTACCATTGGGATTATCCATTCAGACTCTACAACGGGCTCAATGATACCATCTTCTATCATTCTATCAAGTTTTTCTTTCTCTTTTTCCTTGTACTTTGGATTTAACCGGTAAGATCTCTATCTTACTGACTTATCATCTGGTTTTAATGGGATATTCATCTCGCATATTTCCCCAACTATCCCCTTCATCTCTAAAAATGTTTTCGGAAATAGATTTTGATACTGGCGCAATAAGTCTGCAATCTTTTCAACAGTCTCATCGTTCCAATAGTCACCAATATTCACGAACTTAGCTTTCTCTTTTGTGCCAATATTCACTTTGCACACTCTTAAAGGCTTCGCATAGGCATCACATTCGTGTTTTGGACCTTCTACTGCATGCTCCCCTTCAATCTCTAATACTTTCACATTTCTTGGAGCTTCTTCCTCTTAATCTTATTTAGTAACATTGCAACATTCCAGTATTTCATGGATTGTCGCAGATTCTTTGTGTGCACTACACACATGTACTATTTCTATCTGATCTTCTTTCATAAAAAGATTACTTCTAATTATTTGCAGGGTTGCACCTACTAATGATGACTCAGATTCAAAACTAAATGTTACCTTCAAATTCTGGGTGATTTCTTCCCAATATGTTGTCTCTCTGCACACTTCTAGTTCTACATACTAGTTCTTGGGAACCATCTCAAGTGTATGTATGAGCATGTGCATCCATTCCTACTTTGGCACATCTCCCCAAGTTGTCATACACTGCACAACATGATCTGTGAGACTATTCATCCATGTATACTTGTGCATAATTTCTCCACCTTTTGTTCCAAATCTAATCTACATCGGCCTTTTACATCACTACCAATCCCCTATTCTTTCCTTGTGTGTTTCCCACCATCTCGATGGGGTTGCTTTTAGTGAAACATCTAATGACAACAATATTTGTTGTTCGAGTATCTACAACTCAAATTCTTTTACAAAATAACTTACATTAGTTAATCCATCAAACATCAGTGCATCATATACCTCTGTTCCAATCTAACACAAAGAGCAATTAATGCAATCACATCTTCTAGTCAATACTTCTTGCAACTTGTGTTGTCAATGTTCAATTCCTTCCTATGAATCTGATGCACAAGAGCTAATGCTTCTTTAATGAAGCACACCATCTACAGTAGGATTGACATAATCATCTTAAATTTTTATGAAACATTACACTCGTATTAAAATAAAAATAACTTTACACCAATCATAAGCAAAAACATTAACTTAAATAATACAAAATAATCTTAGAAACTTCAAAATTACTATGTATCACTCCATCTATTTTAATTCAAATAGATCGACGTCACTCAAATACACGTCCTCTAATTAAAGTTGCACAATTATTATTTTTTATATACGAAAGAAAGTTGACCATAGTACTATTTTATTACGCGTCACATCTAGATTTTTAGTTTATGTTTTTGGCATGACTAAGCACCTTATAGAAACATAATATTTTTTTATGAGTGTAGAGATCATGAACCACTCACTCCCTTTAACTTTATTTTAACTTGCTTTCAACGTCTTTTGACTTTATGCCTTCCACTTATGAACTTTATGGCATATCTCATAAACATACGACCCAAAATGAGGAGTTGGAAGCAATGTCAAGGATGGGCATGTTTTGTTTTGGTCCTTGAATATGTAATCTCACATATTTGTATTTGTTTTTGTTTTTGTTTTTTAAGTAAGTGGTTTTATATATAAGGGCTTTCAAAAACCAGACTATAATTACAAAAATTTGATAACAACCGGATTGTAGTTACTGAACTGTCCCAAAAGGGAGAAACCAGTTCAGCCAACCAGGAAAGTTTAGCTTCTGAGAGCCTACCAGTCTTAATGTACAAAGCTAAGCTGACTAAATTGTAACTAAAGGGAAAATTATTAAAAAGAAAAGATCCCTTGGGGGGTTAGACACCTGGAAAGTAACCTAGCCACGGCTCCTCCTCAACGAGTGTCCCTTTGTTTGCCAAATGCATGTCATCGTCCACGGTGCACTCGTCCCTGTTGGCAGCTGTCATGGCATCTCCCGACGGAGTGTGCACATGGTGGCCTGTGGCTATGACCACTTCCATGTCCTCATGCTAGACCTGCCCCGCAACAACCTCTGCTACACTCTGCGTCCTGACATTTCTGTCGTCGCCTGTTGAGGAGGGCGCCCCTGCTGAAGCCGCACCTACTGGGTAGGAGGGAGAGGCGTCTTGGAAGGTAGAAAGGAGCTGGAGGAGGGTCGAGATCCTTCCATCTATAAGATGCATTCATAATTGGAGGTCATCCATTCCCTGACGAAGTTCGAAGACCAAATCATAGAGGATGGTGAAACTCTCTTTCAGCTGCAGATCAGACTTGGAGTCAGTAGACACTGACGTGTTGTTTCGGTTGGCTCGAACAGGAGGTGGCGCCCCCATGGGCGACTTTGAGGAACCAACAACCGGTGCAAGGGAAGGATTGGAAGTTTTGGAGGTTGGTGGAGAGGCAAGGTGGCGCAAGGAAGAGCCCGGCAAGCTTTCAATTATGGCTAAGCACTCAAAGCGGGAGACAAGCGAGGTGGAGGAAGTGAGAGGTGCTAACTCAGGCTGCAGAAGCGGTGAGGAAAATGTTGAGGGAGAACCAGGGGGAGAAACCGATGCACGAGGCCGAGGAGGATGCCAAGGAGAGCCCCTTCGCGGCCATCCTCATTAACGCGGCATGATTTGAAAGTGGAAATGGATTTGGTGTTCCAGGCAAATGTGGAGAGCCTGGAGAAGGCCGAGATCTATGAGCACCATGAACGTGCAAGCGAAACCAGGCCAGGGCAGCGGAGGAATGATGGAGTCGGTTCTCGAGAGAGGGAGAGGAGCACAAGAAGACGGAGAAGCCATAGAACAATGCATAATGGAGGTCGGGTGAAACAAAATTAATGCCATTGCAAACGACGTGAAAGCCAGTTAATGCTAAGTAGAGTCGGCGGTGGTCGGCACGAGCTGGTCACATGGCTCGCTGCCTTGTTGGTTCATCCACTCTCCCTCTGTACGCCAAGTGGTCGGCACTATCACCCCATCCGGGGGTCATTTTTATTTGTTAAAGGAAATTCCTAGTGTGATTATTGAGAGGATAGTTAAAAAAGTAATATGCATCATGTATTAGGTTAATTAAGATTTTTGTAGGGTTTTGATACATTACAATTGAGGTTGGTTTTTTTTCGGCGAAGCTCCCTTTCAATGGATTCTTGATCTTATCTACTTAATGTCGCCATTCATTATGGGCATTTGTATTTGTCAAAAAAACTCTTAAAATTTTATTTATGTGTTTTATAAATGTTGTTGGTATTTGTGCTTATTGAGAAGATAGTTAGGAAATTAATATGCATCCTGCAATAGTTTAAATAAGATACTGCAAGACTTTGATACATTATAATTGAGGTTGGTTTCTGTTTCGCTGAAGCTCTCTTTCTGTGAAGCTCTCTTTCAGTGAACTCTTGTTGTTGTCTACCTAATGTTGTCATCCATTGTCTACCCAACATCCCACCCCATGTCATTCATTATTTCATCAATTATGTATCCATCATCCCATTCCATTTCATACAGTGGATTAAAATTTGAATTTTGAAATTTGTACTCCTCCTTACTCCATTTTAAACTTGCATTTAACAATGTGTACGTTAATGTTTGTCATTCAAATTGATAAGCAATAGAACATATATGTCGATATATATACTTGAATAAGTGTGTGTGCAAACAATATGCACCCTGCAACAGTCTAAGTAAGACTACTATATGGCCCCGACACACTAGAATTAAGGTTGGTTTCTCCTCCAACAAAGTTCCCATCAGACAAGCTCATGTCGTTGTCTACCTAACATCATCTTCCATTGTCTACCCATCATCTCATTCCATCCTAAAAATCTAAGTTAGCAAGCTATGTGGCAATATGCATAGTGGTTCAAAGAGTGTTAAAGCTATATGAACAAAAATGTAAATGTGTTCCAAGGCACCCCATTACCACAAAATCATCTAAACTTCTTGTGAACACCCATATATAATATCAACATATATAATTATTATATTTTTTAACATTAAAATTCATTTAAATTATATTAATAAAAATAAAGTTTTATTGTTATTTAATATAATATTACTATAATAATTAGTTATTAAAAATAATTTTTAAAATTAAATTAATTACTTTTATTTTACCAATTTTGCCACTGAAACACACAAATATACAATCATTGTAAATAATCAATCTCTACACATTTTATATTACTTAACCACTTTGACTAACCCATCAAACTAATAAACTTTCATATCCCTACGGTTGACGTGGCAAACCTTCACGTAATAGACAAGTCTCAGTAGTGCTTAGGGTTTACCGACTCGCGTGTTGATCAACAAAGGCGGCTATGTAATGTGTGAAACATAAGCCGACACACTCGGAGATATGCGTATCCAAATTCTTCCAATTACATACAAAAGACAAACGTAGAGAATCAATACGCGAGTATTCTGCGTCTGTACTCTTCCGACGGCTACTATTTTGCATGACATGGACACATGCGGCCTGACAAGGTTGTCTCCAGCTGGATGTCAAAATTCTTGGGTGGTTTTAATCATGCCACGTCATCGCATTGGATAAGTTATCGTAAAGGTTGCCGAAGGGTCCAATTTGATAGGAAACCGTGTGCGAACATTATGAAATGAGCATTAGGGTGAAACGGAGGAATTGTAACTTTTTTATTTCAGAATTTTGACCTTGGAACCTTATTTCAAGGGACTCCTCTTAAAATGATCTGGATTACCAGATTTGAAAAAAAACACTTGATGAAAAACACATAACTATACCTTTCTAAAAATAGAACATATAATAAATTTTATTTATTGAATAAATAACCAATTTTATTGCAAATAATAATTACTAATTTGTGTATTCTAAACTCAATTTTATTAGCAATTTGACTTAAAGTTAGCTAATGTGAATGTTACATTGTGACAAAACAATTGATGAATGTTATAATCCAATAGAACTCTTGATAAATTTCATAATTTGACACAATTTTTATTGAACTTTGTAAAGCGACAAAAACCTTAATGAACATTGCAATGTGACAAAATCATTAAGGAATACATCAAGTTGACATAATTCAACCAAGAAGAACATCACAATAGATTTAACCATATTATATATCAATGTGACATAACCCTTGATGAATGTCATATTGCAACATAACAATTGATAAATGTAGCATTCTACATATGTAATTTGAGATGAACGTCGTAATGCAACATAACCATTGAGGAATGTAGCAATTCAACTTAATCCAGACAAGATGAATATTGCAATATGACATAACCAAATCTGGGGATCATTAGAATTGAGGAAAGTGTTGAACATGTAATCCTTAGGATCGTGTTTTGTAACAGTGGTGTAAATATGAAGAGTCTTATGTGATAGGAAGAGTCATTCGTTAAGGAATATCAACAATAATTTATTGTTGTATTTATTAACCTAGCATGCTAATGCAAAACACATGAAGTGTGGAGTTATATTTTCTTCTAATCCCTAGCCTGACAGTGGAATCCCTAGCCTGACAGTGGTATCAGAGCCTGGTTTATCTCCATTATTATCTTCCTTAGGAGTTTCATTAACGTAGAGGACCATCTCTTAGCTCTAAATCTCAATTTTTCAGTCTACCCCACACAATGTCTCTCTGATTTATTCTCTGTCCAACGATTCTCCCTCAGTCGATTTGCCTCCTTCAATCGTGAAGGTATTCGTGTGTTTTGTAAACCCTAATTCTCTCTGGTTAGTTCCTCTACGAGTCGATCTCCCACATGCATAAACCCTATCAAATTTTCCTTCCTCATGTCCCTCTAGAATCTTCAGCAATGGTCTCGTAGCAACCAAGCTTACCAGGAGGGGTTTTTTCCAATTGTTTCCTCAACAATTCAACATCCTTCGTCCCCCATTCTTTGTCATAAAAAAAAACCCTAGCCGACTCTAATGACATAGTCAATGAGGGAAATTGGGGCAAATGATCCAATATCAAGTGATAAGTCATGATTATATTGTCCTCACGACCTTCAACAAACCCTAATTTCCTCACATTCTATTAGTGCAAATCAGACTACTACTTCCATTCCATCACGCCGTGTCAAATTCTCTACTCAAATCCGTGGTTGTAATATCTACACGCTCCATCTATTATTCCTCGGACGCTTGCAGCAAGGAAGGAAGCATATGATACTCATATCGTATAGCATATCCCTTCTTGGTCTTTTATCTATCGTCGTGGTACGAGAACGAAGTGAGTTCGGTGGGTCCGTTGACAGAATTACGAGGTGCTCATCCAGTCCATTCTACGACTGGATGGTAGTTGAATTGTATATGTGCCACAATTCTTTTAGAAAGCGGAAACAACAAATAAAAAAAAGAGAAGAGTGTGACTCTTTAGTGACTCGCCAGTGCGCAGGCCTAACTCCTGTAAGCGACTCAAATCTTGCAAGTGAATCACCATTGTGTCTTGTTTAGATCAAAATCGATTTTGTACACTAAGTATACCTCACGCTCTCTTTAACTTGTGGTTGCAATTCATACCTATACGTTCAACACGAACGTCGAAAACCTTCGCTCTTGGATTTGACACCAGTGCTTGTCGCACCTTCTACACCTTCTCTACTTGGAAGCATGGGTTTTGGAAGCAATTCATTTGATGAACAACATGGAGCCAGTAAGAGAAGATGTAGAAAGAAGAAGCTTAGAAGCATGGGGTATTGGCATAATCCCCATGAAAAATCTCACCTTCATTGTACTCATCGCAGAGTGAATGGGTCACATGAAGCTACTAAATGTAGAGTTCCATGACAAATTATCAAAGAAGAATGACATAGATAGAAATTTTGAACGAGCGAAAGGTAAAGCCCCTGCTCATTACATGGTTTCCCATTGCAATATAGGAGTAATTGAATATTTGTTGAATGCTTCACTTGCTTCTTAGGGAGATGCATGGCTTCTTGACACAAGTGCAACCTCCCACGTGAAATTTCAAAGAGATTTATTTGAAGACTTCGATGACAATGTAGATGGCGTAGTGTACTTTGCATATAGATCAAGTCTGAAGCCTTCGGGAATGGGAATCGTCAGGCTTAGGTTGCCTAGACTCCCGAATTTTCTTCTGCACAATGTACTCTATCTTCCTAAGTTGTAAAGGAGCTTGTTGTCCCTTTTTCACATCAGCCAACAAGGCCAATATGCACATATGATCGGTGGAAAATTTGAAATATGAAAGGATTATGATAACATGTTTGTTATGAATAGAATGGAAGATGGAAGACCATTGAAGTTGAATGGGACAACTTCCCATACACAAACTGTTGCATAGCTCTCTCATCAAGACTCGGGTATAATCTCATCTAGTCTTTTGTGGCATGCTAGATTTGTCCATATTAATTATAACAGTCTTTGTTTGTTGAGAAAGAATGGTTTTTCTGGTTTTCCTACTATTCCTAGGAAATTGAAGCAATGTGATGCTTGTATCCTTGCAAAACACAACAAACAACCCTTTCATTATTCTACTTCCAGAGCATGTAGAAAAATTGAATTTATTCATTCTGATTTGTGTGGCCCTATTCTTGTTCCTTCTACAAATAGAAACAAATATATCATGAATTTTATTGATGATTACACCAAGATGTATTGGGTGTACTTGTTAAAAGATAAATCACAAGATTTTGAAACATTTAAAAATTTTCATGTATGGATTCAAAATGAATCTCAGTCTTGTATTGGATCTCTTCACATTGATAATGGAAGAGAATATACATCTAATTAATTTGAAATCTAACATCTCCAACATGGGATCAAACATCAAACAACAATTCCATACAATACCCAATAAAATGGTGTAGTTGAATTTTTAAATGTTTCAAAATCTTTCTTGAATCCTCTAAGAAAGACAAATTTGTTGAGAGGAAGCTTGATCATCTAGACAAATTCAATCATGTAAATACATATCATGAATTTGATGATGAGATTTTTCATATTGAAGGGGGGATACCTATCTTGGGTCAATCTCTAGAATCTCCTTATGAAGCACCACTTCCCCTCATAAAGATGTTCTTGCCACTTCATCATAACCTGAAGTTCAATTAGATGACATGATTGAGAGGATTGAAAAGTTGAGGCTTGATGAGAACTCAACACCATCTCAATCATTCAAGAAGCATGGACCATCTCAGAAAGGTACACAAAAATGGCTCACAAAAACACTTGAAAGTGTTCATCCTGATGAGGTTAGAAAAATAGGAACCAAATTGTCCTCAAAAGAAGATGGAGGTAATGTAGATAATTCAATCTCACGTGATGTAGATGATATATATGTTTCATATGATCGTGAGTTGAATTTATCTGCTAACATTGAACCAACTTCCTTTAAAGAATCTGCTTCTCATGATTAATGGAAAGAAGCCATGCATAAGGAATATGATGCTCTCATGAAGAATGGGACATGGAAGTTGGTGGACCCTCCATTTGGAACCAAACTGATTGGCTGCAAGTGGGAATTCAAGAACAAGTACATATCATATGGATTACTTAACAAGAACAAATAAAGGTGCATGGAAAAACGATTTGCATAGAAAGAAGGTGTTGATTATGAGGATAATTTTCCCCCACAACAAAATGGGATACCATCCACACGTTATTTTCCATGGTAGCACACAATGTATGGAAAATTCATCAAATGGGTGTGAAGACTATTTGCTTGAATGGAGACTTGAAAGAGAATGTGTTCATGTCTCAACCAAAAGGATTTGTTGTCACGGTACAAGAACATAAGGTGTGAATTCTTATCAAATACTTATATGGCTTGAAACAAGCACCGTGAGCACGGTATGAAAAGTTAACTGAGCATCTTCTGAAATTGAATTTCAAGAATTTCAATCTTGACGATGCAAATTTGTTTGTTTAGAAAGTTGGAAAAACTATTGTATATCTTGTAGTATATGTAGATTATTTGTTGATAATAGGGAACAATGATAACTACATTGCATCCATAAAGACAGAGTTGAAGAAAGGCTTCAAAATGACATATTTTGGACATCTTCACTACTATTTGGGAATTAAAGTGATTCAAAATCCAAAGTACATATTCATCTCCTAGAAAAGGTACATTGGAGAACTATTGAACAAGTTTGGCATGGATAGGTGCAATCCTATTTCTACTCCAATAGAACATAATTTGAAACTCACATCAAAATAAGGAAAAGAATTGGAGGATGTAACCAAGTATAGACATCTTGTGGGAAGTATTATCTATCTTGCTATAACCATATCAGACATTTCATTTGTTGTTGGGATTCCTTCCAGGTTCATGCAAAATCCTTGTGAAGGAAATTGGTCTACTACAACAAGGGTTCTAAAATTATTGAAAGGAACTCAATGTTTTGGACTTAGGTACTCTAAGGTAGATGACTTCAACCTGCTCGAATATTCTGATTCAAATTTTGTTGGAGATAAGGAAACTGGAGTATCAACTTCAAACTATCTCATGAATCTTGGATCAACAATTATCTCCTAGAGATCACACAAAAAATCAATTCCATTAGATTCCACAACATAGTAAGAGTATGTGGAAGTTGTAGAAGAAACAAAGGAGATTGTGTGGCTCAGGAAAATACTTGAAGATCTATAGGAGAAACAAGTAAATTATACTCCTCTTCTAGTTGACAATCCTTCTGCAATCAAGCTGGCCCAGAACCCCAGATTCCATTATCAAACTAACCACATCAACACAAACTATCACTCGATTCGATATCATGTAGAGGCCAAGACTATTCACTTGAGACATTGTTCCACAAATGATCAAATTGTGGGCATATTCACCAAAGCGCTTGGAAGAGAAAATTTTGAGAAGTTCAAAGTGATGCTTTGACTCACAAACACCCCTTTCGGATTAAGGGGGGGAATGTTGGACGTGTAATCCTTGGGATTTCCTTTTTTAATAATAGTGTAAATATGAAGAGTCATAGGTGATAGGAAGAGTCATACATTAAGGAAGACCAACAATCATTTATTGTTGTATTTATTAACCTACCATGCTAATGCAAAACACATCAAGTGTGGAGTTATCTTTTCTACCAATCCTTGGTCTGACAGAAAGTAACAATTCAACATAAGTAAGCCAAGATGAATGTTGTAATGTGACATAACAATTAAGGAACATAGCAAGTCAACATAACTCAACCAAGATGAACATCACAATCTATATAACCATATTATAATCCTCTTAATGTCACAATGTCTTCATGTCTTGATGTGATTGAATATTGAAGCATGGTCAACCAACCAACCATGTTCAAAAAATAGTCAAACATGGTCAACAATAGTCAACTATGCTCAAATCATATTTACATGGTCTACTATATTTAACAATAATAAACTATTATCAACCATAGATAATTATGGCCAACAATACTCAACCAAAAAAACCATTGTTAACGACAATCAATAAGGTCATCCATAGTCAACCAATGTTAAACATGACAAACCATAGTCAATTATTACCAATTATTGCACCCTATACTAAATACTTCCCATGCATAATTTATTGCAAACATATAAAATTCTTGGATGTGTAATATGCCTAAGGCCGAACCGAATTGTAAGTGTAAATACAAATGTACTTAAGTTGGTGAGTTGTTTTGATATCATTTTTGTATGCACATTTCATGGCATAGTGCGTGCATGTACTGCGCAGTAAAATGAGGAAGTGTGCACATTCCAGGATACTACACGCAACATCTTAAGTGTGTGTGATGTTGAGGCCAGGGAGCCTTTGTGTATATGATATGTTTTATAGGTTGGTGAGCCAGTTATTATAAGCTAAGATGCTTATGTTTTGATTAGGCTAGAGAGCCTAGATGTTAAAGTTCAGTGCACCTGTTTTTGTACATGTCTCATATTTAATATAAAATACATCGTTGCACACAAACCAACCACGATAAAAGAGATGGGGGACTAAGCTCCACTAGTTAAGGAAAGGGGGGACTAATCTAGGGAGTTTGAGCCAACAAGGAATATTATATTAATATTTCTTAAAATCATAAAGTATGGAGAATTATT
>JASDQU010209733.1:1376-12189 GCA_032191745.1 Picea mariana
TCAAGGCCATGGTTGTAATCTCTCTTTCACATTTAATATGATACGGTAATATGATTCTTTTCTATAAAGCTTGTTGTGTTTTATTGTATAATTCCTTGATCATATACATAGATTGACTATTGAATAGATTGTGCTTTCTTCACTTTAGTTGGTTTTTGTTGTCTTGGTCTTGACTGCACGAGAGCACTGTAGCGAAGTGGGAGCAACAAAGACCATAGGAAGCGATAATAAGGTATTTTATTATTTCTTGCCTCTTATTTAATTCAATGGTCAAAATCTAGGGAAAGAGCCATGTTCTGTCTTGCTTTGTTCTAGATCCAGGTGGATCTAGGGAGATAGGTTAGTGTTCACACCTACGGATTTATCCAATAGCACTCTCACACCCAACACATGGAATTTCTATCTATGACATCCAATAATTGAAGAATAGACAATTTTCTCCAAGTTGCACTAAAGGAAGAAGAGATGGTTCACCAACTCAGAGATCCAATGGAAATTGAACGCCCAAGCTCCCCTCAATCTGATGAGGGGAAACAAGAGGAAGGAATTGTTCATATTTCTCACGAGTGATATGTATTTTTGAGTAATTTGCATTTTGGGTGTCTATGTAAAACATGCCACATGTAGGTCGACATGGAATCCTAGTTTGGTAGTTTCTCTAAAACATTTTGATGCAATTTCAAAAACCTATTATATTTTGTGGAAGGCTAAATAAATGAGCCTGATGTAATATGTTGTTTTCTTCGACGACAACCTTTCTTTAATGAAAATAAATTATTTTTTGGTTAAAAAATAAATGATTACGATCTAAGATTAATTTTGGTTTATCAAATTTTAAGAATTTTTAATTGATAGTTTATTGATTAGTTTTAACATTTTGTTTTTATGATTGAAAATATTGCAAAGAAACTTTTTGAATTCTCTTTGGTTTTCAAGACTTAATAAGTTACAAATATCATTAGTGTTACAAATATTGTAAAACGATACTGAATATGCGTAAAAGAGGGAATTCTATCGTAAATCACTTTTTAACATTTACTTTATTAGTATCATGGTTTTTACAACAATGACACACACCCGACCACTAAGTACCTTTTTAAGGGATGGGGAATCAAAATTCACTTTTCACAATCACCTCAAATCCATGTAAATAGGGTCTCATTGTCTTCAGTTCGACGAGAGTTTTCCAACGACTATAAATTTATCCAGATATGCGTTCTGGATTGCAAGTTATGTCCATTCAAAGTTCTTTAAGCCTTCATTGACTAGAGTCTCTCACATCCGCGTGGCACCCATGTGGCTCCCTATCACTTGACACTCCACATCATCATAGTATATGAAGACTCTCACAACCAGGATTTGACATTTGTCCCACTCCTATATGCCTACTAAGTTAATTAATCATTGACATAGAGAAATCCCACTCCTTACTAAATCTCTAAGGTAAATTAGGGTTATTAATATTAGTTAACGCCTAAGTCTCCGAACTTTGGAGAAATTCCTCATCATGCGTTTATGAACCCAAATCTCCTGAATTTCGGAGTTCCGGAGAGGGTACCTCTCATTTAAGTTCTTATGTTTAGAACATTATGACATGGGGAAGCAGGAGTTTGGTCGAGGCCTTTTGGCCCTTTTTACTTGTCTTTTTTATTTCTCCAATGTCCCAGACTCCCATAGGGTCCACACTTATACATGGTTGCACATTAAATGAAGAGATAGGGACCAATGGATCGGGGCCTTCGGCCACTTTAACAATAGCATCTCAGTATCCCAACTATCCTGAAGTCTCGAGGTCTTGCCACATAGCTCCAGCCTTTGGTCCTATTGGAGCATATGTTCTAACACCCTAAGCCTGTTGGAGTTTCAAACTCCCCGGATATCATTAGCCATTAGGTCAACCAACTATGCACCAGGGGATGACATGTGGTAAAATATGGACATGACACATGGCCCAATCGATGGGTGACACATGTTAAGTTACATTTGGCACATAAGGTCTGTGAAAAGCATGAATAGGGATGACATGTGGCACCCTTACTATGGGTCCACACCACCCTTGGTGACATCATCATTCCACGTCACTCTGACCTTAAATTCTCCAGGAACATCCTGCTTCTCCTACCAGCAGAATTTCCCATAGCTCTAAAATCATAAACTCTTTCGATCCAACCTTCCAATATCCTTTATCCAATGGTCGAGATAGGTCCATGCAGGTCCCTAATTATATGGCCTTCGTCGTTCGGGAATTTTGTTGTTTAGTTTCCTTTTTACTACCAAAGTGGTCAGCATCATACTGACCACATCTAGATCCAATGGTCAAAATAGAGATCCCAAAGTATCCTCGAATCGACGATCCTCGTCGCTTCATGAATTTGGAATTCGAAATTTTTGTTGTTTAGTTTCCTTTTTACTCATGGAGTAGGTCAACGCTGAACTGACCACGACGTATATCCAATGTAAGAAATTTGGTAGATGACAATGGTGGCATGTGGCCCAATCAACTTATGACATTTGTCAAGGTCCATTTGACACATAAAGTTTGTATAAGTCATTAATCAGGGTGACACGTGGAACCCCTACTATGGGTCCACATCACCCTTGGTGATGTCAGTATGCCACGTCACTACAACCTTCGACACTTTGGAAATATTTTCATTCACCAACATGTCTAACCTCTCAGAGTAGGACTTCGTCGTAGTTCTTTTTCGCTATCCTTTTCACCAGTTGATTGGATGTTCAAGAGAGGTTCCCAATGAATTCCCTAGATCAACAACTCATGTTAAATCGCAGGTTCAACGTTCAGGTTTTCTGGTTGTTTAACACATTTTCTCTCCCAGATTAGGTCAACATTGAATTGACCACGACATAGATCTAACGGTCAGGGGAGATTCTGAATAGCCTCAAATTTATGGCTCGCGTTACTTCACAACCGAGAAGTGGATTGGGGTTTAACACGGGGATGAATCCCATGATAACGGGTAAATGACCGCCAAATTTTGGTCCACCATCAAGCTACCAACTTGAAATGTCATCTTCAGTTCATTTTGGACATTGAAATGTTCATTCACCCTAGAGATCTATACTCCCATAGTCTCGAATAACTTAGCTCCTTTTGGGTATGATCCAACAGCACAAACCTATCCTTGCAGCCATAAAAACGGTTGTTGTGGCTTCTTTTGTACTTCATGGCTCCGCTTCCCGTCAACAAGGGATTTAATAAATATTTTTCATAGGTTGTGGCCTTGTCCTGATTTTGATGAGTGTTAAACCTTCTGAGCTTGCAAATACTTCAAATGAAGTGTGGGCAGACTTCTTGCAGTTCTCCTAAAATTTAGAACTTATAGAGTTCTTAACCTCTACACAAATTACATAGGCTTTGTGCACCCTTGTACTACCTCTCCTGACCTTAATAGACCCTTTTTCCAAGAGACCCAAAACAACTATAATTATAGACATGCATACATGAAATTGTGTCTATGGTCAACAAAATCACGCTTTATTTCCTTTAATTTGAGCCACCACAAGGGGTATTAATAATTTACGTGTACAAATCATGTCGAAACCATATAGTTCCTCAATTTCTTAAATACACAATCAAGAAAAAATAAAGAAAAATAGTCTAATCATCAAACAAGCATGCACATCCCTGAAGCGTTCACAGGATATTCAACCTTAATTTACAGTTACATTTCAATTTGACAGGGTATGAGAATACTTATCTAGAAACCAGATAATGAATCAATTGCTAAAAGAGGTGCCCTTTTCCACCCAACTATAGGCACAACCACTCCTAGACATATTTACCATTGGCCACCCCCTAGCTAGATCATGATGCTCTGAGAGAGACTCTTCCTTCTGTTCAACAACACCTAGGGATGGAGGCCACTCTACTCCTCCCACAGGAACTTGGCAAATCGGTTTTCTCTCCACTAATCAAGGGGGTATGCAATAAGTGATTCCTCAGACACTCATCTTCTATGCAACCTCATTTATCATCTTGGACTGAAAACGTTGCCCAGTAAGTTCTTGTACCCAGAACAAATTTCGTTTTTCAGTTCTCTTCAGAACTAGTGAGTTGCACATGCTCTCCCTCTTCAAAAATGGTCACCAGACCCCTTCCGCTTGCATCATCTTCCTCTTCCCACAGATTTTCCCTCTTTTTTTTCCTTCCTCTGCAAGATTTCGTGGGTCCAAATCCCCATTTCATGGGTCAGGTCAGAAATTTTTCATATGGGTATTGTGCCCAACTCTTCATTAACTCTTGAGGAGGAATTCCCAACTACCAGCCTGACTAGTAATTTATTTTTCTAGGTCAGAGGATTGTTCTGGGTCTAAATAATTTAAATCTAGTAAGGTACTAGTTTGGTGGGGATCATCTCAACCATTGTTAGTTCCCCTCACCATATCTCTCATGCATCATGATATACCTTGGGAAAAAACCCTTCAACAGTTATGCAACACTTTCCATTTTATTTAGTAACAGAAATACATACATTACCTTTTATAACAAAAAGTTTCATCAATTCCAACATCCACACATAATTCAGTCTGCCCATAGTATTTTAGCAGGTTATAGTTAAATTTACAAGATGGGGGAAACAGGGGTATTACAATCCCCTCCCCCTTAAAGGAACATTGTTCTCAATGTTTTACCTTTCGATGTGCTTTGTATGTACAGTAGTAAAAAAAAATGGGTATGAATGTTTCATGGCATCCTCCATTTCCCATGTAGCTTCATTTGGACCAAAGTGTTTCCACTGCACCTTAACCTATGCAATGGTTCTGATCCTAAGTGGGATTTTTTTCCTGTCTATTATGCATTGTGGCTCTGGCAGGAATTCTTTCTCTAGTTCCACCTGAATCACAGACCAATCAATTATATGATTAGAATCATGTACATATTTCTTCAGCAATGAAACATGGAAAACAGTATGTGTCTTCACTGTGGGAGGAAGTGCTAGTCTATATGTTACAGGTCCCACTCTGTCCAAAATTTCAAAGTGTCCACAATACGAACGTTCCATCTTGGCACAAGCCCCCATTCTCAAGAAAAATTTTTTGGGCCTAACCCGGAGATACACATGATCCCCTGCTTTGAACTCTCTAGGAGTCACTTTTCTATTTGCATAGATTTTTTGTCTATCCTGAGTTATTTTCATATTATGTTTTATTTGAACTAGTTGTTGTTCCATTTATTTTAGCATATCTGGCTCGAGTGTAATTTTGTCTACTGGGTTATTCTAGCTGATTGAAATATTGCATTGTCTACCAATAGAGGGCCTCAAAAGAGCTCATCTTCAATGACTCTTGATAGCCATTGTTATAATAAAACTCTACCAGTGGTAGGTAATCTTCCCACTTCTTGGGTTGATGCATCACATGCATCCTTAACATGTCCTATAACACTTGGTTTACCCTCTTTGTCTACCCATCTGTTTGAGGGCGGTAGGTTGTACTAAACAACAATTTAGTTTCAAGACCAGCAAATAGAGATCTCCAAAAATTTGAAGTAAATTTTGTATCTTTGTCCGATATGATTTCCTTAGGCATGCCATGTAGTGTAAATATTTCTTTCATGAAAATACTAGCAATATATATTGCCTTGCAATTTGACTTGACGGGAATAAAGTCAGTGGCCTTGCTCAGTTTTTCCACAACTACCATAATGGCGTCATTCTGCTTGGTTAACTTTGGAAACCTTGTGATGAAATCCATGGAGATGGTTTCCCATTTCAATTATGGGATTGGTAGGGGCTGCAGAATCCCTGCTGGATTTCAGTGCTCTACCTTAACCTATTGACAGTCTAGACATTTAGCTAAGTAACCATCTATATCCTTTTTCATTATGGGCCAACCAAACAGTTTCCTAGTGGCTGTGATAATTTTCTGATAACCAGGATGACCAATATATGGTCTTTTATGTACTTCATCCATTATTAACTTCTTCAAGTCATCAAAATTTGGAATATATAACCTACCTTTGTAAGTTAGCAGGAAATCATTCGACATCTGAAATCCCCCATACTTCAGTCGTGTGGACTCTTTCTCTAGGTATAATTTTACAGTCTTGAAAAATGCATATGTTTCTTGTCCACTTTTGACTCTCTCCTTGATGTCTAATTCACAAGTGCTTACAGCTTCCAAGTGAACTTCCTTCATACTCCTACTAAGGGCGTCAACCACCCTATTTTATTTTCCTTTAATATGTTTGATTTCAAGATCAAACTCACTGAGGAGAGTCATCCACCTAGCTTGTTTAGCATTAAGTTTTGGTTGGTAAAACAAATATTTCAACCCACTATGGTCTATCATCAGCACAAATCGTCTAGCTAGGAGGTAATGCCTCCACATTTTTAAATCATGTCTTATGGCAGCCAATTCCAAATCGTGGGTCACATAATTGATTTCATGCTCACTCAATTTTCTGGATTCGTAGAAAAATCACATTTCCTTCTTGCATAAGGACTCCTTTGAGCCCTTCCTTCTAGGCATCTGTACACAAAAGGAAGTCCTTGTTTGGATCTGTAATCTTCAGCACAAGTGCATTGGTTAGAAGGTATTTTAGTTGTTGGAATCTCTCTTCACATTTTGATGTCCACATGAATTTAACTCCCTTTTTCTGAAGGAAGGTGATTGGGCATCCAATATTGGAAAATCCCTTTATGAACCTTATATAGTATCCTGCCAGGCCCATAAAGGGTCTGATATCAGATACAATTTTTGGGGTAGGCCAATCCATAATGGATTTTATCTTCTCAGGATCAACTGCCACTCTTTCAGAAATAACATGGCCTAAGTAATAGAATTGGTTTTGTAAAAAGTCATACTTACTAAACTTAGCATAAAGTTGATGTTCTCTTAGCACTTAAAGCACTAACTTGATATGGTCTTCATGTTTTTCCCTACTCTTAGAACATATTAGGATATCATCAATTAAAACCAACACAAATATATCCAAGAACTTACTGAGTACATTATTCATTAAGAATATAAAAGTGGTTGGTGCATTGGTAAGCCCAAATGGCACCACCACAAATAAATAGTGCCCATATCTTGTCCTAAAGGTTGTTTTGTGGATGTCTTTATCCTTAATTCAGACTTGATGGTATCCATACCTCAATTCAATCTTGGAGAAAATTGTAGCACCCCTTAACTGGTCAAGCAAGTCATCAATCCTTAGCAAGGGATACGTATTCTTAATTGTCATCTTATTGAGTTGTCTATAGTCTATGCACAACCTAAGTGTTACATCCTTATTTTTCACAAAAATGATATCAATCCATAAGGAGACACACTAGGCTGAATTTAACCTTTGTCCAACATCTCCTTTAGTTGTAGTTTGAGCTCAACTAGCTCTAGTGTACTCATTCTATAGGGTGTTCTAGACATTAGCACCGCTCCTGGTACAATTTCTATTTAAAAGTCAATATCTCGTCTTGGAGGTAGACCTGGTACCTCTTCTGGGAACACATATTTATACTCCCTTAATATGGCATGGTCCTCTAGGATTGGTTTATTGTTCTCAACATATTTCAACACTTGTATTTCATACAAAGGACATCCTTTTATACAATACTTCTTCACTTTAAGGGCTGATATTTGTCTCACTGAGACAAGATTTTAAATTCCTTGTAGGGTTATTTTTCTCCCTTATTCATCTTCACACTCCAAAGTTTATTATAACAGTCCAACTTGGTTTTATGGGTATCCAACCATTCCATCACAATCAGTAGGTCATAAGATCTTAAAGGGAGCATGTTTACGGTTTCTTGAGTGGGTAATCAATTCATAATGAATTGGCATGCTGGTATGACCTTCATTACCTTTCTTTTTGTTCCAGTGGTTAGTTTTACCAGCCATGATTTGGCATAATTTACATTTCCCAATAGTTTGAGGAGCAACATAACTCATATTAGAACCAGGGTCAATTAAAATGGAAACTAGATGGTTGGAAATCATACCTTTCATCTTCATCACTGAAGCTTGATGGCCATCTTTTCTATTATTCAAGGCTACTTAAGTGGCATGCTCTTGGCCACATCATTGACTGTGGTAGCCTCTCGGATATTGTACACCCTCCTATTGTCCTGTTGTCTATGTGGGAAGTCCCTTAGCAAATGTTCTTCTCCACAACCCCAACATTTCAATGGTTCTTTCTTTGTATTATCAGTCTTACCTGGGACTGATCCAAAGGGTTTACTACCACTCTGAGATGGAAATTTTTTCTGATATAAACTTCTAGTATGAAGTCTCATCTTAGATATTTTCCAAAGATTCTTAAATCTTGAGGATTTAAACCCCTTCTTCTTGAATCCCAAATTACTTTTCTTCTTCCATTCCTTGTGAGGTTTTTCCTTATTCCTAAATTTCGCATAGCAGTACCCTGCCTTTCGGATAGTATCTCATAAATTCTTTGGTTCATCAAATTCATATATGTCCCGGAAGTACTAAGGTAGTCCACTAATAAATCATTGCATCTTTACCTTTTCATCCTTTATGTAGGGCACATACCTCATCGGCTCAAGAAATTTGTTGATATATTCATCTATTGTGAGTTGTCCTAGCTTGAGTTCATATAACTCCTTGGTCTTCCCATCAAAGTATTTTTCCTACAGATACTTCTTCTTAAAGTATTTCTCAAATTGTTTCCACGACAAGTCCTTCTCATGGATTCCTTTCACATTCCTAAGGTCCTCCCACCAAATGGAGGCCTTTCCATTCAATTTGGACATGGTTATTCGAGCCTTTGAATTTTCAGAGTATTCATGGACTCTGAAGTACTTATTCAATCCAAGTAGCCAAACTTTTTCTTCATCCCCCTTTTTAATTTCCCCATCGAAGGTGGGTGGTTTGGCTTTCTTAAAATATTGAGGGCCATGGCTCTTGGAATGTTTCCTCTTCTTTCTTCTCTTCTGGGAATGTGAACTAGTCTCACTGGTATAAAAAATTTTGGAGTTGTTGGTTTCCTCACTAGAGGATTTTCTCGTTGAAGGTCTCTTGGCTCCATGTTGGGCCTTCTTTGAGGTACTAGTATTTGTGTGGCCACTTTCAGTACCATGCTTTTGTATCTCAAGTGGTCTTTGGGTTTTCTTAGTATGATGTTTGTCCACATTATTGGTTGATGGTCAATGTTGCATCTTCCTTTTTATATCTGATAGGATTTGCAGTAGGACAGCATTAATTTAAGTTTGTTTTTCCTTTTCTTTTATCATCCTTTCATTGTCATCCTTACAACTTTGTAATTCTTCCATGAGGCTTCTTACAATTTCATCCAAATCTGGAGGGGTTTCCACCGCCCTCATCTCATCAGATTCTTATTCTCTACTGTGGGAGATTTCCCCAACTCATGGTGTGTCACCATCCTTTATGTTGTAGTTTTCTTATTGTCCACAGACTATTTGAGTGTTGAGAAAACATTTTATGTTAGTTAATTATCTACTATTTTATGAATAACATAAACAATTTGTAAGGTGAAGTCAGCATACTTATTTGGAACACTAGAAACACACAGTTCATATTTTTAAAACATACAACAATAGCAGAAAGTTTCATTCCTCTCTTCAGTAGTGGTTTAAATAAGCTTCTTATGAATGGGGTAAGATAGGGTGTTACCCCTTAAAAGTTCTCTAATAAATTTTATGTGACTCGCTCATGATCCCAATAAGGCCAAGTGTTGTTTCCTTCTTTAATAACACTGTGACACACACCCAACCCCTAAGTACATTTTTAAGGGATGGGGCATCAAAATTTCACTTTTCTCAGTCACCTCAAATCCCTATAACTAGGGTCCCATTGTCTTTGATTCGACAAGGGTTTTCCAATGACTATAAATTTGTCCAAACATGTGTTATGGATTGCAAGTTAAGGCCCTTCAAAGTTCTTTAAGCCTTCATTGTCTAGAGTCCCTCACAACCACATGGTGCCCATGCGTCTCCCTGACACCCGATAGTCCACATCATCATAGTATACGAAGACTCTCCCAACCACAAGTTGAAATTTGTCTAGCTCCTATAGGCCTACTCAGTTAATCAATCATTGACATAGAGAAATCCCACTCCTGACTAAATATCTATGGGAACTTAGAATTATTAATATTAGTTAACTCCTAAGTCTCCAGAATCTGATGAAATTCCTCATCATGCATTTATGAACCCAAATCTCCTGAATGTCGGAGTTTCGGAGAAGGTCCCTCTCATTTAATTTCTTATGTTTAAAACAATATGACATGGGAAAGCAGGAGTTTGGTCTGGGCCTTTGGCCCTTTTTACTTATCCATTCTATTTCTCCAATGTCTCGGACTCTCGCAGGGTCAACACTTATACGTGGTTTTGCATTGAACGACGAGATAGGGACCGGTGGATCGGGGCCTTCGGCCACTTTAACCATAGTGTCTCGGTATCCAAACTATCCTGAAGTTCTCAAGTCATGCCACACAGCTCTGACCTTCAGAGCTATTGGATCATATGTTGTAACACCCTAAGCCTCTCAGAGTTTTGAACTCCCGAACTCTCGGGATCCCATTAGCCATTAGGTAAACCAACTATGCACCAGGGGGTGACATGTGGCAAAATATGGAGATGACACGTGGCATTATCGATGGGTGACACGTATCAAGTTCCATTTGGCACATAAGGTCTGTGAAAAGCATGAATCAGGATGACATGTGGCACCCCTACTATGGGTCCATGTCACCCTTGGTGAGGTTAGCATGCCATGTCACTATGGCCTTATAGTCTCTAGGAACATCATGCTTCTCCTACCAGCAGAATTTCCCAGAGCTCTGAAATCCCAAACTCTCTCTGGCCAACCTTCC
>JASDQU010209738.1:3944-18579 GCA_032191745.1 Picea mariana
ATAGAAGAACTGGAAAACAAAAGGCTTAGAGATGATGAAATTGATTCAAAATTGGAGGATGAGCTTGAAGACAAGTGAAATGATGAGGAAGTAGACCCAAAAATATGGTTGATATATTTTCTGAAAGTAATAGGTAGTGCAAGGGTGGAAGTTTGATGCTACAATGGTAGTTTTAAATCTGAGACTCTCATTTACTCGATAAGAGAGCTCAAAATATATTTTGAGTAGGAAAATGTTCATGATCCTAATAGGGTTCAATTCACTATGACCAAGCTAAAGGGTCATGTAACACTTTGGTGGGATATGTTACCAAAGGGCGTGGTATAAAATAAACATGAGAAAATTAGAACTTGGAGGAAGATGGTGAGAAAAATCAAGGAGAAATTCCTACCTATTGATTACTAGTAGAATTTGTGTAAGAAAGTGAAAAATTTAAGGCAGAAAGAGACATATGTTCATAAATATATTGAGGAATTTTTCAAAATTTCACTTAGATCAAGGACAAAGGAATCAAAATATCATAGGGTGGAAAGATATGTAAATGGATTGAAGTATCAAATTCATGATGAACTGAATACACATTACTTTTGTAATGTGGATGAAGCCTATCAATTTGATTTGTAGGTGGAAGGAAATATTGATAGAAGGTTGTGGTAGAAGTTTCGGGGAAAAGGAACTAGAGGCAAGGGCAGAGCAAGTGTTGCTAAAAGCAGTGAAAAAGAGGTTGATGCAACCAAAAATCATAATACAAAAGGAGGAAGTAATGTTGGAAGAGGAAAATGTTTTTGTATAGGAAAGTATGTGATTACATGTTATAGATGTGGAGTAGAGGGTCACAAAGAATCACAATGTCAACAGAGGCAGAATGTAGTAAGAAGAAATTAAGCTACAAAATAAGTTACCAATGTATATGAGACAACAGTTGTTGGTAGAAATATGGAAGTACTTCAACAATAATAAGGACAAAGCCTTATGTTTAGAAGAATACTACTCAAGACTAAGAAAAAGATAGCTGAAGAATTTGAATAGAGAAAGAGAATGTTCAAAACTAAGCGAAAAATTCAGGATAGGTGTTGTCATATTTTCATCGATGGTGGGATTATAGAAAATTTAATATCCATAAAAGTAATGGAGAAATTGAAATTGAAAAGCATTCCACATATGAATCTATATAAGTATCAACTGAGGCATGTTGAAAACCTCAGTGCCACAGAGGAGGAGATGGTTTACATTTGTGAACCAGAGGTTGGAAGGAACCTCAATGATGAGGAGGAGAGATCAAATGAGGATCTCATAAACTGCCAGGTGGGAAGAGGTGGTAATATATATTTCCAAGAGGGAAATGAGATGAGATCAATCCAATATATCATAGACTGTCAGGAGGGCATGAGTAAAAACATAGATTTCCAGGTGGGAAAGAAGGAGGAAGTGAGACTATCTGAATGTCTCAGGAGGTTAGAAAGGAGTTCATATCAACAAGGAGTGCTGACATAAATGGATATGGAATTGTCTAAAAGTATCAAGTACTAAGAAGAGAGTTCAGATCAACAAGTAGTGCTGACAGAGGAGGACAATCAGAGGTACATTCTGATCATTGGATGAATGAACATATTCCTTCCAAGTAGCCCAGTAGAGGCTAGTGCACATTTTGAAGGTGCAACAGAGGAGAGACAAACAACCAAGACTATCAAGGAGGAGAAGGAGCATACATTTACATCTTCCCAGGAGAAGGAAGAAGGAGCATACATTGACATCTGCCCAGGAGAAGGAAGAAGGAGAAGAGGAGCATTCAAAGAATATTATCACTCAGTGGGAGAAAGAGTTGAATATGATGGAGGATTGGTTGAGCAATCCAGGTACAAAAGAAGATTTCCATAGGGATGAAGTTGTGAAGAATAAAGAAAAATTACAGCTGGAGGAGCAGTTGGATGAAGCTAGACTTGTACCAGCACAAGGAGAGGAGCTGACAGAAGGAGAACTGTCAAAGGAGATCACTGAGTAGAAACTCAGTGGCACTACTGTAGAAATGAAACTTGCAGTGGAGTGGTAAGCCAATGCCACTAGAGATAGAAGAACCATGGGAGATCATATTGATCTGCCCATTGATTTGTGTGAAGGAGAAGAAGCCCTGGAGGAAATGGTAATAATGCATAGTCAGTTTATCCAATAGGTCAAGTTGGAAACTGATGAAGAGGAGATGCAACCGAGTAGACTTCAAAGGAGAATCCAGACATTGGACTAGCTGAAAAGAGTAATAGAGGAGATCATAAGGCTGATGTTGAAGTCAGCAGAGGAGACAATCAACAATAGAGAGAGGCTGATTAGAGGAAATCCTGCAACAATAGAGCAACAACAACAACAACAAAGCAGAGGAGCAGATGGACAAATCCAAATTCAAATATGGGACCCTGGAGGATCTAAACCTTAGTAGCAGGGGAGCCATGAGCAGGAGCTCATGATATTTGTTAGTGTGGGAATATGATGCAGGATCATCACTCCATCTCAGCAAACGCACCAGTGCATCAGTAAGCTAGAGCATTAGTGCACAACAATGAACAATATCCAAGGAAAGAGAGGCACCGACCCTCTCATTTTGAACCCTAATTTAAAATTTTGATGCAATTAAATGTAATTAAAGTCTACAAGGCTCAAGGAAAGGTGATCCATTGTCTTTGTACATGCAAGTTATTATAATATATAGAATCACTTTTAACGACTGACAATAGGAGGGATCTAGATCTGATTTGAAATAGATGCCCACTGAATGTAATTGAATGCAATTCAATGTGAGTAGGTAGTTGGAGGGAAGGCTCGAGGATCCCCTCTTTTGTAAAAATATCCTGTATCAAAATTCATTAGTGTATGAGGAGTGGCAGAGAGAGTTGTAGAGAGAGCTCAAGAGAGGAGATGCGAATAGTTGAGACTCTGTTGCAGTCCAGTGTTTGTAAATCTTTGTACAAAATCATTGAGATATAATACAAAAGAATTTTTTCCTACAAATGAGGTTTATGTGTTTTTATGTGTGATGAATGTTCATTCTTTGAATGTTTTCTATGTTTATTTATGGATGTTGTATATGTGCAAGTAGGATACATTTGTAGGTTTAGATAAGCTTCTCTATCTTTGTAGATTTTGAGTAGTTTTGGGATCTCAGGCTTGTGCAAGGCATGCACAACAGAGTTATATAAAGCTCTGTGAATCCAGTGCAAGGAGTTCACTTGAACTCTCTTTTGAGTTCAAAGAAGAGCATTCTAGGTGGGAACACCAGAGAAATTTGTAAATCTCAGAAGGAAGAATTGGGCAAGGAGTGCACGACAGAGTTGTTGAACACTCTGAAGAAGATTTACCAAATTTACTGAATACTCAGAGGGCTCTGCAAGGAGTGCATTGAGAAGGTGCAAGGAGTGCACAAGAACTCTGTTTCGAGTTCTTAGGAGAATGTTTCCAAGAGGAAACCTTAGAAGATATATCTCAAGAGAAGCAGTGCAAGTTTGTAAAAAGAGCACAATGAGTGTGAAAGTGAACTTTTAGAGTTCAGGTTTCAGAAGGAATAGTGCAAGGAGTTCACTAAGGACCGTTACAAATTCCTTAAGCTTGAGAGAATGAGTGTGAGTGCCAGGAGGGCATACAAATTTGTTAAGGAAGAAAAGGGTCGAGACCCTTAGAATTTTAGCAAGTTCAAAGCTCAAAAGGAATAGTGTTGTTGTGTACAGAGAGGCCTATGCAAGGAGTACATAAGGAAGAGATAGTTTGAGTCCTAGAATGTGAAGGAAGCACAAGGTGAACACAAAGAGGACTTATTTCAAAGTCCAAATCTCGGGAGGAGTAGAGTTTTCCCAAGAACGCAAGAATAGGCCAATGTTGATATAGGGGCAGACCCGGGGTTCAACACTCAAGAGTGCACCAACAAAACCCTAACTATTGGCCCTTTTGGAAACAACTGCAAAGCAGATGAAGTCTCACCTGAGGTAGAGGCAGGGGTGGTTCTAGGACTCAAGTGTCTGAAACCTTAGTTGAGACACTGATCTGTGATTATATCTATTATAAGGCACTTAACATAAATCATTCATATATATTTAACCCTTATGGTACTTCGCAAATGGCATAGAGCATCGCAGTGAATACTTAGATTAAAGATGATTCAGTACTTAGCCACAAAACATAGATTAGATTCAACAGATCAAGCACTAAACATCTTATATATCAGATCTAACATTCATTCTTATATCATAAGCATAGAGCATAACTAGATCTACTTAATCACAACAAGCACACAACGAAAAGGAAACAAGACTTAGGTCAAAGAACATATCACATTACACAGAGTTATCGTGGTTCACCCCCACCCTGGGGCTATGTCCACATAGTCTTCTTCTTTATATTATCTTGGTCAAGCAGTTACAACACGAAGCTTCAATGACCCTTACTTCACACAGGGAAAAAGATCTGCGCAGCTTGCTAGATCCTTCTTCCTTGCACTCAGCACAAAACCACGACAACTTGCACTTAGCATTTCAATCTCCTTACAATCATGCACAGAGCACTTTGCGATACACATCCGATCACACAGATCCAACTACCAGCACTAAGCCTTTAGCTATACATTTGCACTAAACTGTCCCCCCTACTTACATTTCCTAAGTATCTATTTATAGATTACAAAATGGACCTAAACGTGGGTAAACCCATGGGCCGACATCCCTTTCCCTTTACATCAATCCAAAAACCCTAAAAGGTACCTAAAAATAGGTCTTTCTTGCTTCGTGTTGCGCTCTGTCTTTGGCAAACTGTCGCAGTCCCAAAATGGTCGAATATGACCAAGTATACTTCAAAACTTGGTCAAGGTCCAACAACCAAATAAACATCCCTGCAAGAGAGAAGCATTCCAAGGGCCAAGCCCCTTTAAAGTTTAAAGAATTTAAAGCTCAGGAAGTGTAGTGTAGGTGGAGGCCGAGTTGCCAGCTGCAACGAAAGATTCAAAGGTCGAGGCCTTTGAAAATTATAAAAGAATCCTTCATTGGAAGGAAAGTGTAGCAACAGAGAAGGAGGAAGCCACAACTGTCGTTGGATCAATTGTCGGAAGAAATCTAGACCGTTGAATCAGAGTCCAGCTAACGAGGAGCTCGCATAGAGGAAAATAGATTTTATAACGAGTCGCATAAAAATCTTATACTATAACTTTTAGGGGTGTCACCCTATCTTACCCCATTCCTAAGAGGCTTAGTTAAACCTCTACTGAAGAAAGGAATGAAACTTTCTGCTGTTGTATATGTTTTGAACACAAAATAATCTAAATCGTGTGTTGTTCATAAACTATTAGATCATTAACTAACATAGAATGTTTTATCAACATTCAAATAGTCAATGGACCACAAGAAAAGTACAACATAAAGGATGGTGACACACCATGAATTGGGGGAAAGATAACACAATAGAGAGGAAGAATCTAATGAAAAGAGGGCGATGAAAACCCCTTCAAATTTGGATGAAACTGTAAGAAGCCTCATGGAAGAAATAAAAAGTTGTAAGCATGACAACGAAAGGTTGATAAAAGAGTAGGAAAAAAATTTGAAATTAATGCATTCCTACTGCAAAGCTTATCAGATATACAAAGGTAGCTACAACATGGACTAGCAACCAGTCATGTGGACATACATCACACTAAGAAAACCTAGATTCCACCTGAGATATGAAAGCATGACCCCGAAAGCAGCCACACAAGGAGGAGCACCTCAAAGAAGGCCCAACATGGAGCCAAGAGAAACTCATCGAAAGAATCCTCTGGTGAGGAAACTGACAACTCCAAGGTATCTTCTAGTAGAAAAACCAGTTCGCATTCCCAGAGGAAAAGAAAGAAGAGGAAAAATTCCAGTAGCCATGACCCTGAAGATTTCAAGAAATCCAAACCAACCACTTTTGATGGGGAAACTGAGAAGGGGGAATAAGCAGAAGTTTGGCTACTTGGATTGCAGAAGTACTTCAGAGTCCATGACTACTCTGAAAATTTAAAGGTTAGACTAACCATTTTTAATGTGAATGGAAAGGCCTCCATTTGGTGGGAGGACCTTAGGAATGTGAAAGGAATCCATGAGAAGGACTTGTCATAGAAAAAATTTGAAAAATACTTCAATAATAAGTATATGTCAGAGAAATACTTTGATGGGAATATCAAGGAGGTCTATGAACTCAACTTGGGACAACTCACAATAGATGAATATATTGACAAATTCCTTGAGCTGGTAAGGTATGTTCCCTACATCAAAGATGAAAAGTTAAAGATGCAACAATTTATTAGTGGAATTCCTCAGTCCTTCTAGGACAGAATTTAGTTTGATGATCCAAATACCTTAGAAGACACTATCCGAAAGGCAAGGTATTCCTATGAGCAATTCAAGAATAAGACAGAACCTCATGAAGACTGAAAGAAAAAAAGTGGTTCGGGATTCAAGAAGAAGTGATTCAAACCCTCAAGATTTAAGAACCATGGAAAAGATTCTAAGATGAACATTCCTACTAAAAGTGTATATGAGCCAAATTTCCCTTCAAGGAGTAGAAATAAACCCTTTGGAGCAACCTCAGGTAAGACTGATAACACAAAGAGAGAACCCTTGAAATGTTGTGGTTGTGGAGAAGAACATTTGTTGAAGGACTGCCGATATAGGAAACAAAACAATAAGAGGGTCTAGAATGTCCACGAGGCTACCACAGTCAATGATGTGGCTAGGAGAATGCCACAAATTTATGCATCTTTGGATAATAGACAAGACGACCACCAAGATTCAATGGTGGAGATGGAAGGTATGATTGCCAACCATCTATTTTCCATTTTAATTGACCTTGGTTCTAATTTGAGTTATGTTTCCCCTCAAACTGTTGATAAATGTAAATTGCAACAAGTTAAACATGATAAACCATGTCTGGTACAACTAGCCACTGGAACCAAAAAAAAAGTAACAGAGGTCGTACAAGCATTCCAATTCACTATGAGTGGATTACCCACCCAAGAAACCTTAAACATACTCCCTTTTGGATCTTATGACCTGTTGATTGGCATGGACTTGTTGGCTGCCCATAAAATCAAGTTGGACTATTACAATAAAACTTTGGAGTTTGAAGATGAAGAAGGGAGAAAGATAACCCTACAAGGGATTCAAAATCCTGTCTCAGTGAGATAAATATCAACCCTTCAAGTGAAGAAGTATTGCATAAAATGATGTCCTTTGTATGCAATACAAGTGTTGGAATCTGTTGAGGAAAACAAACCAAGCCTAGAGGACCATCCCATATTAAGAGAGTATAAATATGTGTTTCCAGAAGAGGTACCCGACCTACCTCCAAGAAGAGATATTGAATTTTCAATAGAAATTGCACCAGGAGCAGTGCAAGTGTCTAGAACACCTTATATAATGAATACAACAAAGTTGGTTGAGCTCAAACTACAACTAAAGGAAATGATGGACAAAGGCTACATTCGGCCTAGTGTGTCTCCATGGGGAGCACCAATCTTGTTTGTGAAAAAGAAGGATGACACACCTAGGTTGTGGATAGATGATAGGAAACTCAATAAGATGACCATAAAGAATAAGTATATGTTGCTAAGGATCGATGACTTGTTTGACCAATTAAGGGGTGCTACAATTTTCTCAAGGATTGAATTGAGGTATGGATACCAACAGGTCATAATTAAAGATGAAGACATCGACAAAACAACCTTTAGGATAATATATGGTCACCCTAAATTTGTGGTGGTGCCATTTGGGCTAACCAATGCACCAACCACTTTTATGTGCTTAATGAATAATGTACTTAGTAAATTCTTAGAAAGATTTCTATTGGTTTTCATTGATGATATCCTAATATATCATAAGAATAGGAAAGAGAATGAAGAACATCTCAAACTAGTGCTTCAGGTGCTAAGAGAACATCATCTCTATGTTAAGTTTAGTAAGTGTGAATTTTTCTAGAAACAAGTCCATTATTTAGGCCATGTTATTTTTGAAGAAGGAGTGGCAGTTGATCCTGACAAGATCAGAGCCATCATGGATTGGAATACCCCAAAGGATGTATTAGACATCAAATCCTTTATGGGCCTAGCAGGATACTATAGGAGGTTTATAAAAAGGTTTTCCAAGATTGGTTTCTCAATCACCTCCGTTCAGAAAAAGGGAGTTAAATTCTTTTGGAAATCAGAATGTGAAGAGAGATTCCAAGAGATAAAACAACTTCTAACCAATGCACAAGTGATGAAGATTGAAGACCCAAACATGGACTTCCTTGTGTGTACATATTCCTACAAGAACAGACTGAGAGGAGTCCTTATGCAAGAAGGACATGCAATTTTCTACAAATCTAGAAAATTGAATGAGAATGAAATCAATTATGTGACCCACAATTTAGAATTGGCTGCCATAGTACATGCTTTAAAAATGTGGATGCATTACCTCCTAGGTAGGATATTTGTGCTTATGAGAGACCATAGTGGGTTGAGGTATCTGTTTGATCAACCAAATCTCAATGATAGACAAGCTATATGGATGGATCTCCTTAGCGAGTTTGATTTTGAAATCAAACATATCAAAAGAAAAGACAATAGGGTGGCTGATGCCCTTAGCATAAGTATGAAAGTGATTCACTTGGAATCTATAAGCACCTGTGAAACGAATGTCGGGGAGAGAGTCAAAAGTGCACAAGAAACAGATGCAATTTTCGATACTATAAAATCGTACTTAGAACAAGATCCCACAAGGATTAAGTATGAAGGTTATAAATTGTTGAATGATGGCTTGCTAAATTACAAAGGTATCTTGTATATTCCGAATTGTGATGACTTGAAGAGGTTCATGATGGATGAACCACACAAAAGACTGTATATTGGTCATCCTGGTTATCAGAAGATGATCATAACCACTAGGAAACTATTATATTGGCCTGGACTGAAGAAGAACATAATTGATTACTTGGATAAATGTCTAGAATGTCAACAGGTTAAGGTAGATCACTAGCATCCAACAGAGTTGTTGCATCCCCTACCAATCCCAGAATGGAAATGGGAAACCATCTCCATGGATTTCATCACAGGATTACCAAAATCAGCCAAACAGACTGATGCCATCATGGTAGTTGTGGACAAATTGAGCTAGGATGCTCACTTCATTCCCGTCAAGTCAAATTGCAAGGCAATAGATATTGCTAGTATTTTACCAAGGCGCACCAAGGCCAAGAGAGCCTTCATTTATGGGCCAGTAGGCACATCAACAAGGGAATTCAAAGCATACAAGATTGGTTTCTATTGTACCGGGTTCACTTGTTGTAGTTTTCCTTTATGTATTTATGCTTTGAGATCTCCAAATATATACATATACCCCAAACTAGTTTTCTCCATGCGGGTTTTTCTAGGGTCATGTTGACCAAAACCATATGTGTCAATTTCATGCATGCTTAGAAGTGTTAGAACAACATTTAGAGTTGTAAATATTGTGAGGAGTGTCATGTGTTTTGAATTATATTGTATGTGATAATCATTGGTATGAAAAAAACTTGTAAGGGCATCTCAAAAGGACACTTAACAACAAAAAATATTAGTAGAAAGTAACCAAACAGTTTGTTTTCCTAAAAGGAAGCAAAGGAAAGTTATGGAAGATAAAACTTAGAGATAAAATAGAATCATAGATATATATGTTTTAGCAACCTGTTAGTACCTCCTTTATCTTCATGGTATCAGAGACATTAGTGGAAAATACGTGTTGATTTCTAGTGCATTCAATGGGCAGTTTTGCGACAACCCATTGAAATACTTTTGGACAATGTGTTGACAAAGTTTGTGTACAACTTGTGGGAATATTTGTTGACAGTTGCAGAATGAATTTTTGACACTTGTGGAAAACCTCTTATCACACTTGCGTGGAAAACACTGAGGTTGATTTTGGACAACCTCTTATCACAATTTTTTTGTCAGGAGTGAGGTTGTATTTCTACTGCCTCTTTTCACACCTATGTTGATAGGAGTGAGATATTGTTCTTGTGTAGTTTTAGCATCAGTGTGAGCTTTAGTGGACAACCATGTCAGTGTCCCAGATGTGGGAAGAGGATATGCTAGATGAAGCTAGAAACTGGTCCCCTTAGAAGAACGAGATCACTTTCACCTTAGAGGACCTTGAACTATGGGATATATTTTATGCTCCCGTTGTTGTTCCTCTTGTCACTGCTCCTGTGTTGGTGGAAGAGTTCAGGAAGAGGAACAACAAGGAGGAAATGGCTATTTGTGATGGGGTGAGAGACCACATCATTCCACATTTGACTGGAAAATACTATGTATTCAATATGTAGGAGTCTTTATGCAAGCTTTACCAGAGTTCAAACCAGAACTGAAATATGGTTCTGCAGGAAAAGCTCAAAAGCATTCAGATGCCCGATTCTGAGTCAGTTACATCATTCCTTGGAAGATTCACTCATATTAGAGATGTCTTTGCATTCGTCGGAGAGATAGTGGACCCATAATTTATGGTGAGGACAACTTTAAATAGCTTTACCAAACCATGGGGTTCATTTGTTCGAGGCATAGTTTCCCAAGAGGTTATGCCTACTTGGGAAATAATTTGGGATGATTTCATACAGGAGGAGACGAGATGCCTCTCAAAGTCTTTAGGAAAACAACGGATTTCCCAGGTTGATGAGGACCTTGCTCTATGGACTAAGAGAAAGAAGAAGTTCGACATAAGTTCTAGACATGGTCCGAAGGGAGGGGCCAAACCACATTAGAGTGGCAGTGGGAAAAAGAGAGACATGAGAACAGTGAGATTCTTTTCTTGTGGAAAGATGGGTCACTATGCAGGACAATATCCCAATACGAAGAAGAAGAATAAGAAGAATGATACTACAACAACAATAGACGAGGTTGAGTTCGCTGCTCAGTATGCGAGGGAGTGTGTGTTCATCAGTTGTTTGTTAGTTTTTACACCATATAGTGTTAAGTGGGGAGACATGTTTGAGGAGGAGATATTGACTTAGAGTAGTGATCCAGATACTCTTGGTGAGATTCCAAGAGAGTGAATCTTGGTGAGATTCCAAGAGTAGTGACAGTTGAAAATATTCCAAGAGGTAGAAATCCTTGGTGGGATACCAAGGTTGAGATTGTAGCACCCCATATTTTGGCCTTAGGCAGTTAGAACATTTTTGTTTACTCATCTTAGTAATTCAACGCTTAACAATTGTTTGGAGTCAATTAGACCGAGTTAGACATTGGGATGTGCACATCTATACCTACTTATGTGTTACATGATATATGCTCATGACAAGATAGTTATATGATTGATTAAACATGAAAATTAAAATGGGAAGTTCGATACATGGATACCAGTTCAAGTTATGGTGTGAGGGTATAATAGATGCAACACATAATGTAAATAAACATACATTTATTAATTAAACATCAATGCAAATTATGGATTCTTATATGAAAGTGTGATGTATCTGCATGGATATGAGTTATTGGTGAACTAACCTACAGGTTGATGAGATATGTGATAGCCAAATGAATATAGTGATGACGTAACTTGGATGTTGTAAATATCGAGAATATAACACATGTTATAAGTTGTACTTATTATTTAATTTATGATTCAAAATATTTTTATGATCTGTGGTAAGTGTGGTTTTGGCAGGACATGCAACTTGCCTAGAGTGGTTGTTCGATGACGTGACTCTAAGAACAATACTTGCACAATAGGGCTTGATGTAGGGTGTTGACCCTAGTTCTATAAGAAGGGGTGGAGGTATTGCCCACCATTTATCCTCTGAAACCTAGAGTCGTGGGAGGGCTGTGTGAAGTCACGCTCCCCTAGACGTGTGATGGTGACTAATAGTTTCATGTTGGGGAAGCTTGGTCTAGATGTATGACACTTTCGCTTAAGGGTTCTATCTGAAGTTAGGTCAATATAGTTGATGCTCTAGCTTGGTCCAACAGAGGAAAGGATAGGATGAAAGATGGAAGTAGGTTATGAAGGAATGATGCTTCAATGTTAGTTGAGAATACTAATTGGGATTAGAGATGCCACTATTGTTTACTCACTTGGTTCCTACCATGTTTAAAACCCTCTTTGATTTCCTATTGATGTTTTAAGTGTGATAATGAGTTATTGATGAATTGGTGTAATTTTGTTCATTAAGATTATTAAATGATGCATTACTTGATCTGTCATCCTACATGTTTTGGTGATCATATAGGAACTATGCACTAGAGACAATGGTTGTTTATCGTGAGATATGTGTCTGCTAGCTACGCACACATACCCTACCCATGTACACAAATACAATTAATTAATGTATTAATTATTAAAGTAAATTATTAACTATTTAATTGAATGTTTATTGAATATGTAAATTATATTGCATACAAAAGATCTAGAGGCATTAAATACCTTCTTGACTTTGATTGATGGTGGATATGATGAATTAAATGAGCATGGTGGGTTGTTATGTACATTTTGGGGGAAATTGTCAAATTACATTTATTAGCTAGCATGAGAAGAAAGACTTTGCATTTTATTTATTGTTGTGTAATGCAAGTCATTTATATTTTAGTTTTATTTAATCTTTTCCCAAAAAATCTAGATAAGGGAGGTTGATGGATAATAATGAGGGTGGCTGAGGAGACTTGGGAAGGGTGTACGAAAACTTGATAAATAGGGAGGAGAAGTGGCAAGGAAGGGGAGATTGAGAGGTTTGAGCATACTGAGAGGTTGGAAAAATTCTTGGAAGGTATAATTCTTGTGATAGTCCTCTTAGAGAATATGTGCTTTGTTGTCCTTGGAGTCATGGACACGGAGGACCAAGAAACTGAAAGGTTTCTTGGAGCTAGGAAACCGGTTAGGCTCCTAATTGGTTGGGAGGATTCCGTTGTTTCCCTCTAGGAAAGTGGAAAGAAATGAATGCTTGGAAGCATCTTCCTACTACTGGCACGACTACATCGCAAATGGTCATCTTCAACACACTAGGGAGGAGGTATTTCACTTGGTATATTTTGTTATGTTTCTATTGAAATATTTTAATGGTAAAGTTAACTTCTTATTTATCTCATCCTCTTATTTAGATTGTGTATTTAGATTCAAATTTAGAATATTTAGCATTGGAAAAATTGTAAATGAGTTATGAATATGTTGTAGGTTATTCCATCTATGAAAGCAGAAAATTTTGTTTACACTTAAGGCATGTGTTTAAATTATTAAATATTATTTAGTATCATATAGCTTTGATAGTTGTTACATTTGGTATCAGAGCCTGTTTTCGAAAACTAGGACCCTAAGGGCCATGCAATGAGAAAGGTGATAATCTAGATCATGATTATTTGATTTCAATGCTGATCCTTATTATAAACAATCTAGAAAACAATAATTTTCTAATTTTCTTCTAAGTACAGACTAAGCAGCAATCATGTGATTGAGCTATCCCTATATATTTCTATTCAAAAGTCCTTATACACATAAATACTTTGCACACAGATTTTTCTATCTAAGAGGTACTTCTTCATTTTGCTTACTTGTTAATATGATCTTAATTATATAACTCAGAAGCTAATTCATTATCAATCTGCTCATCCATTTATTCATTTATTGAACATAATAAATGTCTTTTCAAGATAAATGGTTTTTTTGCTTGAAAAACTAGCAAAGCAATCAAGAAATAAGGAGTATGAATGTATATGACAAGAGATAATCTCACTTTAGAATTTATTTAACTCTAGTCATTCATATCACACTTAGATATTGCATCAAATCTCAAAATTCTAAGAAAAGTCACAATTGAGAATTGAAAAAATAAGAGCAACTTAGAGTTCAACAAATTTTAATAATATATATATATATATGACTGAATTGCAATGTTTTCTCAGACGACTTATTTTATTAAAGTGATAAAAGTGCCAGCAACTAATACGTTGATCTAGACTAGTGCTAAAAACCCAATGACCATCTGTCCATACACTTTAACTGTGAGCATAACCATTTACTTCTCGATTCAAGTAAGTGAACTCATACACGACTTTGCTAGTCCATACCTTGAAGACTTGGAATCTGCTCCACCTAATATAATATTTGCAATCTTTGGCTTATCAAGTTTTTCATTTATTTTTGGTTCACTCTAATCCTGTGAATCTTTTCTCTCATTATTGAGACTGTTATTTATCGATTTATTCTCAGTTTGATATACATGCAAACCAAAGCTTGCGGTATGTAGATCTTGATCATCCCCCAACTAAAAACACAGTAAAGTGAATTCAAATTCTCAGTCTTCAGGCTCCCATCACTATTTAAATTCGAGATGTAAAAACAATTGACTCCAGACCGGTGGGCAGCATAAAACACATGTAAAGTGAAGCCGGTAAGAGATCTTTAATCGCACTGCATCCACGAAAAGCGCGATAAGGTCTAGTGTGGGAATGTCGTGCCTCGCGTAGCGAAGGTTATTTCGTAACCTATCCTGATATTCGGCAATAGTCCGTGACTGTACCCTTTATGAATCAGGGTAGGATTTGTTCTTTGAATGGGGGCCATTCTTCCTCTGTTTACCAATAAAAAACGAGTTCACCAGCTCTACTCCACTTACTTTCTTCCGAGCTAGCCTTCAATAGTACTATTCCTAA
>JASDQU010209739.1:10177-23050 GCA_032191745.1 Picea mariana
ATAGGAACCTAATGCATATATAATAAGGTTATAACGATCAAACATGACACATACCGTGATACCTTGGACCAATTACCTCATGGAGCAAGAGTCCTCTCCGATGCAAGTCCAAGCCGATGGTGGTGGAAGCTGCTACTGCTAATAGGACAAATCTGGCGAAGAATAAGAAGGATGGTCCCTCCAGGGCCATGCTCAGGTCAATCCTACTCTCGGTACTTCATGTCTAGGACCTGCGGGCCTCGAGACATGATCTCCTAGTTATCCCTAGATATCGGGGATAACAGGTCCTATGAAACGCGTGACCTTCCTCTTTTGTGCTTTCAAAATCTTGAGCCTTGGGTGCCAACTCCTTCTTCATCACCCCTTCACTCTTGTGACCTCATGCTGCGACCTTGGGCCTATCTCAAAGGTGCTTCTGGGTTTTGTGCTTCGTGAAACTAACACATCGCTCCCTGCAAAACCTCTGATTTGCAAAACTGTGAATTTTCCAATCTGGCGCCACGTGCTCCTTTAGATTGGATGGCCCAGATCCATTTCTCACTTCCTGCTTTGTGAGGTTTGATTTTTCTTCCTTCCAAAAGTCCCAAGAGTCACTTCTGTGAATCATCAAATCAACTGCCACCTTTCCCCTAAGATCCATGGTCCATATCTACTTCAGGCCTTCAACACTTCGGGACTTTGGGACTTTGGACCTCGGCTCATAACTTTAACATTATTTTGAAATCCAAATTCTCACAATAATTTTCTACCGTTGATCTCTCCCAATGAGTTGTATGGCCTATATTTAATCTTTGGTCGACCTTGATCTCGGGCCTTTTCTCCGGTGCTAATATTTGAGCAACTTTGGACTTTAGAACACCCGCGCACCGTCAATATGATTTGCCTAATTGGATCTCCACCGTTGAAATATAAAATTGTCTTCTTGCTTGATTCAAGTCTAGAATGGACTGATTTGAACGATGCACTTTGACGCTTCTTGTGCAGGCCGCAAACTTGGACAACCTGTTTCCCTTGAAAACTATATGTGATAACACTATCAAGGAAAACCTTGAGGTGACAATGAATTAAATGTACATGGATTTTTCAACGCCGATTGGGATGGAGAACTGGATCGATGAAGGTCAACTAGTGGATATGTGTTCAAAATGTTTGATGGAGAAATCAACTCGATGAGTAAGTGATAGGAGGTCATAGCCTTGTCAACAACAAAATTTGAATACATTCTATCCACTCATGGAAGTAGAGAAGCAGTATGGTTGTAAAGGTTGTGTTCAAGAATCAGGTTTGAGTAGAGATATATGAAGATAAGTTTTGATAGTCAAAGCACAGTATTTCTGGAAAAGAACCCAACTTACCATTCTAAGACTAAGGACATTGATGTAGATTATGAGGAAAATATCTCTATGGTTAGGGTAAACCACAACAGATGGAAATGACTGTAGAAATCAACTCTCTTCTTAAGTATGCTATGTAAAAAAATATGCCAGCAAGACAAGATAAAAGGCCTACCTCGTCCATATGTTCGATGAATTCCACCATTGAGCACTTGATCCAAAGCAATATACCTGCAACTAGTCCTCAACAGCCAAGCAGAGAAATCATATGGTGATAATAAATGATGTTAACACATTCAATAGCATAATCCATTAATAAACACGACAAATATGCCCATCAAATAATAGTTTGAATGTTTGTAAGATATCAATTGGATGGGAAAAGAGTATTTCTATTAACATATGATCAACAAAAGTGAAAATGTTACAGACTTCCATGTTGACACGGTTCGGAACCGAGAAACTAAGTTCCTTCCATTTGGGCCTCCACCGCTTCAATACTCCACCAAAGGAAAGATCATAGAAGAGAAATAATGAGGTTCTCAATCAATAAGGGAAGAGCTTGGGGGATGAACACTGTGTTCATACTTAAAGGACAAACAAATGCAGACTCAATGTGAAGTAAATATTTTTTCCATAGTAACTTTGCTCTCAAAGTTGAATTCTTTCTCCTTTTTTTCCATATCTCGGAATTGGCCCATTTATATCCTTCAAATGTAACTGAAGGGTTGATTCAGAATGTTTCCAGTATATGGAAGGCCAATGATCATATATCTCATGTTGTGACATGGAAAACCGACATTAATTTTCATTGTTTGGCACAAATCCCGATGTACGCGGGCTATAGTGGTGCAACCTACGTATATGCATGTTGTATAGTAGGAAAGATGCGTACATTTGGAAAAATATATTTTTATCTTTGGTATTTACAAACAGGGATGATAAGTCTGCATAGGGAAATGGAAAAAGGCCTTCTATGCAAGATTGCATAGGGTGAGGCAAATCTTGCTATAATAGATGCCCCCTAATGTGTGAGGTTAGAGGAGTATCTGTGATGGACAAAATACATTATAAACAATGCATAAGTGGAGTGATGGGGAACCAGCTGGAAGAAATAGTTTCTCATTACATTCTACACTGACTTTGCATACATGGCTTCCAATGGAATTACATTGCAGATCCATGTGAATATATACTAAACAACTGTTTGGGTCCATGAATAGGAAAATACAAATGCAGTTACATGCCAAGAGTTGTCATAGTCACGAACAAGGCCCATTAGAACTAGTCTCAAAATCAATCTGAAGATATATGTATACAATGGAGTACAATTTGATCTCCCATGATCATTGAATTCATATAGGTACTGGTCCAATGAAAAGGAAGAAGCAACTCAGAAAAGCTACGACCACATATTGATGTATTTAATTCTTCTACACAATCTTCCAAGGGTGAAAGTCTACGTCATGTGAATAAAGGAGTTGATGTCAAACAAAATGGGACATCGTTTGATTACCAGTCATTAAGGTATAGCGTTAACAAACGCGATACAACCTACCAATAATGAAAGTAGGTATCAAGGAACCTAGTACATTATTACAAGTGTGAATAAAGGAGTCGGTGTCGAACACCTGAAGAATCCATCAATCAAGAGACATTGATGTATTCCCAACTGTCGATGGTGAGAGAACCTACCACTAATGACTGTAAGCCTCAAGGTACTCATAAGACTCTAGCTCCCATTTCCAGAATAGATGAGTTGAAGTCGATGGAAGGAGACCCACTGAAAGGAGAGCATTAAGGAATATCTCATAAGTCAGCATGAGGTACAAAGAAGAAGCTTCATGATTTGGAGGAAATCAGATGAAGAACATGTTCACTAACAAACGACTATGTATGTCTTTCATGTGTGCCAAGTGCAAGCAGTACACAAAAAATATCCTCTAAATAACAACCAATGAGGAAAAATGCTGACAAAGGTGAGGAAACCACCAATAAGGATAATGACATCCAAGACACTACATGAATCCCAATGTGTGAATAGATTTCTTGCCGTCAAACACAAGGGAAACCACCCAGTCAATGACCAATGATGAAATGTCAACTGTTGGGTTCAAGGTTACCTACCAATGATGAAAGTAGGACCAAGGTGCGTGATAGGATTACAATATCATGTGACTTTGAGACAGACTGAGGGTATGGCCGACATGCAAAGTAAAGAGTTCCGAGAAGTGGCTGACATAGGTTGATAGACTTCCTTTGAAAAAGAGCATGAGACATATGGAAGACTTCGACAACATAGACTCAATGATGAAACCATGAGATGTAGGAGGCATCAATGAAATTTTCTATAGGGACTGGACGAGTAACCAGTCGGTAGAGAAGAATATGTAATGAGGTCAGCTTCCTAAGGCCATGCTAATCCCAAAATTATGATGATGAATGGACTCAATAACTTTGTGCTATGTTCAAAGGCGACACAAATGCTTCCAATACAAGATAATATTCCCTTCCCGCCCGTCTTTTTTTGTTTTTTCATAGACAAATTAATTCTATGATACAAAGGAAGAAACAAGTGTCGCAAGTAAGAAAAACTAGTTCTAGCAGTAGAACACAACTATTCTCAATGCAAGGAGATGCATGTGGGAGATGGACACTTGGAGGAATGTTTCCTCCTAGGTATAGGGTGTCAAATTGTGAAGGATATAAACAAGGCTCTGCTTGGTTGAGAATGAAAAAATGGTTGAGGCAAACGGTTTATAACGCAAAGCGAGAAATGACTATAGGCTCAATACTGCAAGCAAGGGAATGAGATGTGATCACAAATTAACGCTAAAAAATGTCATTTTTCATGGAATTTAGTCTACTTGGTGTGAACAAGGGATAAACTTCTGCCAAATAGACATCCTTTCAAATCGAATTTACGAGTGTTAGAGATACAAGTTCACTTGACAATATTTTCGCTTTTTTGAAAACAAGTATGAAAAGATATTAACTAAGACTCATGACCTTTCAAGTCCAACTTAACGAGTGTGAAAGGGACAAATCACTCACCAATATTTTCTCTTTTTGAACGAGTCAAAAAAGAGCTTAAATTAGACTCGTTTGGTATATTTATAGGCAGTCTGTCAAGGGGGAGGCCAAGGCTCTCGTGATGGACTTCTGTGAAATGTTAGTATCCTATGAATGGCTGACATAAGCTTGGGAAAACCCAAATATCTCCAATTTGAGGAGGATAAAGTGCTAACGGAGGTTATCGTCTTCGTTATCACTTTATCCTCCTTGAAAAGACATAAGCAGGGGCATTGGATACCCCACAAGACCATCCCAATCAAAGGGAACTTCTCCAAGACTTGAAGGGAGAGTACTTGGGGAGAGTAAAACTCTCTCTTATTTAGAAGGTGCAGTACTAGAAATGCTAATGACATAGTATAAAAGGTATAGAACTAGAACTAGAAAAAAGGGATCGACCGAAAATTGCATTGGCACGATCACTTATTCAACCATTGGTTGAATAGGATTTAAGACGACAAGGTAAAGAGATGCATCACCTCCAAAAATAAGGGTGGTGTCAGCTGAATATTGCATCGAAACAACCACTTCTTGAACATGATGCAAGACAACAAGGTCAAGAGATGCATCATCCCTTAAAGGAAGAAGGGTGTCAGCCAAAGATTGCATCAACATGACCATTGTATCAACCATTGGTTTAATAATATGCATGATAACAGGGACCGGAGACACATCACCCTAAAAAATGGGAGTGTGGTCATGTGATGATTGCATTGGCATGACTGTCATGTCAATCAAAGGAGAAATAGGGTGTGGGGAAACCACAGACACCTCAGAACTCGAAGGGCCCTTAGGTGAGCCCCATGCTTCTGGTATCCCAACAGTGGCTGGACACAAACGAGTAAGGTGATTTGATTTACAAGTCCTGCAAAGGAATTTAGGCTTACATCTAAGACATCTAGGCTTCTCGAGTCCCCCAACGTCATTCCCAATGGCCAGTGACATGCTCTCAATGTGACTGGAAGAGGTGAGATAGTCATATCCTACATGACGTACAGAGGTTGGAGATGTGGCATTGATATGACTCATGGTGACTAGAGTGATGCCCCTAGCATGAGTAGTAGGGGTTGGTTGTGGGTCTTCAACATGAATTGCAGAGGTCGTCGAACAATCTCCAACATGACTTGCAGAGGTTGGTTATGGAGTTCCAGTACGAATGGTAGTGACTGGACTTGTGGTGGTGGGTTGTGGCATTTGATAACAAGGTCAAGGGAAATATTGGCTTTGAGACATTGCAGGCCAAGAAGGGTCCTGGTATACACCATGGCCCTGTTTGGAAGGATAGTATCCTCCTCCATACTGATTCATAAAGGGTTGTAAGGGCATCATCACCGAGGCAGCCGCTTGTGAAGAGAAAGTGGCATGACAAGGGTTACTCATGTGATGATATATGTTTCCCCCAAACGAAGGAACTTCATGAAGGGGGTTGCCCATACTATAAAAATAACTCCCCCTGGATGAAGCACCAGAGGATAGACAGAGGTCCTCCATGGGAAAAACGTTCATAGAAACTGACAGAGTGGAAGGAGGATATGTGGACGGAGTGCAATAAGTAGAATTACCACCCATTTGAGCACTTTCTCCTAGAAAAGTGGATTTGTAAGAAGGAAGATTCCAACCTCCTACCATAAGAGTTTTTTGAGGGATATGAATCCCATCAAATGGAGAGGGGGAATAAGGAGGCATCATGCCCCCAGACCCAAAACTTGGATTCACATAAGGAGGTGAGATAGAGGATGGCAAGTGCAAAGACATATTTGGCATACCATTATAAAAATGATTAGAGACCCAAGGCATTAACTGAGTGTCATAATTTTTCATACCATTATAAAAAGAAGAATGATTCATCCCCATGAAATGAGTGAACATCATGGGGGGTAAGCGGTAAATAAGAGAGCCAAAGGAACTCCACTATCCATGATAATGAAAAATTAGTATAAAATCCTAAGGATAACTAGTAATTAAAGAGCACACTAAAAATAAAATGGCCAATATGCACAGAAATGGGGTAAAGTGGCTGAAAGGGGCCTCCCTCCCTAAAGAAGCTATGTATCGCCCAAGAGGGGCCTAAGACTCCTTGCTAAATATTGGAGGTAACAAAATCAGTTATAAGTGCCCTTGTGGGATTAACAACCAGTCGGTCAGATCCCCCTGGAGAGGTAATCCTCCATAAAGGTTGTGTGTTGTCTGACCCTTATCTGACCCATGGTACCTATAGAATAACCCCTGCAAGTAACCTATGTGGCACCTAAATCAAGAAACTAAGCAACCAATGTATAACCGATGCAAAGGCGAGCAGTCGTAAGTCATGTCCACCGTATGGGTAGTGTATCAAAGCCTGTAACCTTGAAAGTACCACCTCTCATGGAGGTAAAGGCACTAACAAGATCCTCAGATACAAATAGATCCCCAGAAATATCTCTGACACTAAGAAGGTATCGGGGGGGTATCCCTTCAACTCACCTCGCACAACCTCGTGATTAACTCCTGTGTGAGTGAAGCCTCTTGATATTACCAATTATACAATGGATTTCTCCACTTCCTTTGTCAGACACATATGCTGATTTAATTACCTTGGAGAAGTTTACTTACAAAATCCTATTTTAAGGCACTAAATCCTAATCTAGTTTGTGCACCCTAGAAAATAAAATCGTGACTAATTAATTTTAAATTATAGCGTTAATTTTAGTGGCCTTGATTACTCACAAAGGTATGGTAGTGAAACTCACGATGTTATGACTCAACAGGAAAAGTAAATATGAATCTAATGCAAAGTCCTAACTTCAACTTTCAATGAATGATATGCCTCTTAAAACAAATGAAATTTTTGATTTCAAATCTGAAATTCTGAAGTAAAAATGCAATCTTTGATTACATGCACTAAGCTAATGACCAAAACTCAAAAAATCAAAAAATGCCAAGCAATGCAAAATGCCTAATATTTTTGTGTTTTCAATATAAGAGAAATGAAAATGTATGGACTGAACAACATCTTGATATATAAAATTCTACTGTGTATAGAAAGAGATAACTCAAGAAGAATACCAAGGAGAAAAACGCCCAACCCAATGTACAAGGATAATCAAAATGAAAAGGTGACGAGAAATACTCCACCTAAAAATTCAACCAAAGACAGGTTTCATGTCATCCCACAGGTACTTAATAGTCACTACAGAGACCTAAGAAGGCTCAACAAACATCAAATCCCACCCAACAACCACCAAACCCAGCTAACAAGCAAAGAAGGATGATGTACGGAACTGTTCAGAGAAACATAGTATATGTACGCAGGTTGCATAGGGACAACCCGCGTATATACACATCTGTCAGGCCAAAAAGTACATATATGTTTCAAAAAACAAGGCTAGGCAAGGGAGAAAGCTGAAAACTCAGACCCGAAGTGAAAAGAAGCTTTCAAGCAATGATACGACAAGAAACTCAATAGGAATGAGATCAATCTAAGGAGAAAAGTACTTCAAACCCTAAGAAAGAATATTCAATCCCCAGTATGGTTGCCAATTATGTTACGAGGAAAATCTCTCTATGGCTAGGGTAAACCACAATAGACGAAAATGATTGCAGAAATCAACTCTCTTCTCAAGTATGCTCTGTAAACAAATATGCTAGAAAGACAAGATAAAATACCTACCTCGTTGAGACGCTCGATGTATTCCACCGTTGAGCACTTGACCCAAAGAAATATACCCACAACTAGTCCTCAACAACCAAGCAAAGCAAGCATATGGTGATAATAAATGATGTTAGCACATTCAATAGCATAATCCATTAATAAACATGAAAAATACACCCATGGAATAATAATTCAAATATTTTCAAGATATCAATTGGATGGGAAAAGAGTATTTCTATTAATATATGATCATCAGAAGTGAAAATGTTACAGACTTCTGCGTCGACACGGTTCGGAACCGAGAAACTAAGTTTCTTCCAGCTGGGCCTCCACCACTTCAATCCTCCACCAAAGGAAAGCTCATAGAAGAGAAATAATGAGGTTCTCAATCAATAAGGGAAGAGCATGGGGGCTAAACACTGTGTTCAAACTTAAAGGAAAAAGGGATGCAGACTCAATGTGAAGTAAATAATTTCTCCAGAGTAACTTTGCTCTCAAAGTTGAATTCTTTCTCCTTTTTTTCCATAGATCAAAATTGGCCCATTTATAGCCTTCAAATGGAACTGAAGGGCCGATTCGAAACATTTCCAGTATATGGAAGGCCAAGGATCATATATCTCTTATCGTGACATGGAAACCCGACATTAATTTTCATTTTTTGGCACAAATCCCGATGTACACGGGTTGTAGTGGTGCATCTTGTGTATACACATGCTATATAGTAGGCAAGATGCATACATGTGGAAAAATATGTATTTTTAGCTATGGGATTTACAAACAAGGATGATAAGTCTGCACAGGGAAATGGCAAAAGGCCTTCTGTGCAAGATTTCATAGGGTGAGACAAATCTTGCTATAACAATGTATAATACCATTTCGTGAGAGACATGGTGGAAATAAAAAAGGTGTTACTGGAGAAAGTAGACATGTTGGAAAACATAATAGACTCTTTGACCAATTCTGTGAGTGTTGTGAAGTTCTCTTGGTGTAGAGAGGCAATGGAATTGCTACCATGGGTCTATGAATGAGAGTTCAAAGATCTCTCAGTTTCAGCAAAGAAAAAAAAAGTGGGAAAATGTTGGGGTGTTATATTCTTTGTAGTGAAATCTTAGTCAAGGTGGATCGAATGACAGTGAAAGTTGAAGGAATCAACATAAAGATGAAGGTTGAGGTGGTTCGACCGGATAAAGTCAAAGTCGAAGATATCGACAACAAGTCAAACGTCAAGGTGGTTTGACCAGGTAAATTCAAAGTCGAAGACATCGACAACAAGTAGAATATTTCAACGAACAATAGGTCGATATGAGGGTGTGTGGCAACTGACTGAAGACCAAATGAAGGTCAACTGGTAATCTGACTTGGTAGTCAACTGTAACAGAATATCGAGATTCACGAGATTTGTAGCCAATGATCTGCATGGATCTGTAACCATCTTTAGGCACCTTTTCTTTAGGGTATTTCCTACTGTAAATCCTATAAAGAAGACAAGTTGTAAGTCTGTAAAAGTTAATAATGAATTGTAGAATCTCTAATTAATAGTTTAGAGGTTTCTAGTCATGTAGATGTAAGTTGAATTGGATACAAGGTTGTTCTTGTGTAAATAAAGAAGGTACAATATCAATTGTGTCTTAAGTGTGGACTAAGGTTAGGAATATAACCTTTTATTCTAAATGAATAAGACAATAAGAGAGAAGAACACTCAAGGAATGCTAGTTTTCTTGGTCTAAGGTTAGGATGTCGATTGTGTCTTAGGTGTGGACTAAGGTTAGGAATATAACCTTTTATTCTAAATGAATAAGACAATAAGAGAGAATAACACTCAAGGAATGTTAGTTTTCTTGGTTTGGGTTTCTAGGGTAAAATATCTATGGACAATGTATTTGTTTTGTTATTTACTTTCTTGTTTAAATATTTCTTCCTCTCTTCTGTTATGTTTATCATGGAAGTGTTCCTCATTTCCTAACACCTAGTTCATTAGATAATTTTGTTTGGAACAATTATTTGCTATGGTAGCTTCCTTGTATTGGAGAAATATGAGATTCCTCCACCGATGTATTGGTTAAAGGAGAAAATGATGAAGTGTCGATGTGTCATTGAAAGAAGGAAAAGTTGCATCGACTTATCGACGAAAGGGAAAGATGGAAAAGAGATAACATATTGGAGAGGGAAACAAATTCTTTGTCAATGTATCAGTGAGAGATGTATATTTTGTGTCGAAGTATCGAAGAAATTTAAAGATAGAGTGGATCTGACATATCATCGAAATATTTGCATTGATCGTTGACATTCCACGTATTGACAAAGGAATTGAATTGATCACCAACATGCCCTATATCGACAAAGTATGTAAAACTTCTATTGAAATTTTGTTTATTGGCAGGTGACAAGAATCTTTGTTTCAAACCAATTTAAGGTTAATGGAAAAGGAAAATTAAAACTAAGAGATTGAAGGACTTTGATAGTGAAAAGCATCGAGGTTTGATAGAAAATGGATTCGAAAATTTAGGGAAAGTAAGCAAAGTAAAAAGGGGGCACAATTTCTTCACTTAGAGTAAGGGATTCAAAAACAAAGTGAAGAAATTACGGGGAGGTGTTTTTTCTTGCACAACACTTGGTGATACACTAGACAGAGTCGTGAATATTTGCATCAAATATCATTAAGATAAAAATGGTTCTAGAGATCAAGAGTTTTACTTCAAATAGTACCAAAAAAAATTCTTAGTAGGTCCCACTGAAATTTGAAGTTTGAAAAGAGAAGAGTAAGAATCTATACCTGTATTGAAAGGGTTCTTGGTCACATTCATGGGATAATAAATATAACTTTATTTTATTGGGATTAGCTATTCCAAGAGGCAAGTGCATTATTACAAGGCAGTGATACAACAAGAATGTTGAAAGTTCAAGCTAATTATTACACAACTCTGGTTTTTCTCCACTTCCAAATAGCATCCATATCGTCGATGGGATTGCCCTGACATCACAGTCCTTGCTCCTCTACCAGCAATCATCCCTAGCCCCAACAAAAATACATGCATGTCCCATATGAACTAAAATGCCTTTCCCAAGCCTTTACCTTTAAACATGCTTTCCTCTTTATTTTAGTTTTCGAGGGAGGTGGATGGGGGATTTCAATTTTCCTCCAAAGGAATGTGGGATGACGCATGTTCATGATATATTCTTAAAGATGTTTGTTTATAGATAATCTACCTTCTTGTGTAGTATTCCTTGAACAAATCCATATTCTTCTTGGTGTAAACATTATCCATTTAGTTAAGTGTGAGTGCATATGTTCCTTTACATGTGACCAATTGCCTATTCTTGACCAAGATCTAAGGTGTTAATTCTTGTCTATCACTGAGGTGTTAATGATTGAATATTGGATTGAGGTAGTCATGGAATACAGGAAGAACTTGTGTCTTTTGTCAATGTTAGAAGTATATTTTCATAACCATGAGTCATTATATGCCAAAACATTGTGAGAATTCGATGCTAGAAACAATGATCTACTTATGAAGATATGTAAGAAAAGTATTTTGGGAGAGAGAAAAATCTTAACAAAAAATATAAAACAAAAGAAAAAAAATAAAACGAAGAAAAAAAAAAGGAAAGTTAAACAACCTAGAAAATGGAAAAATCAGGGGGCAAACCCATTATTTATGTACAAGTGAACTATCTGAGGACAACTAACTAAAGTATTTTTTTAATACTTGGCCATTTAAAGGAAGGAATTCTACTTATCCTTCAAGGTTTTTCAATTTATATGTGCCTAAGCCAATATCTTCTTTAATCAGAAAAGGACCAAGACACATTTGTTGGGATTTTGAATGTCCCCCTTTGTCTTTGTGTGACTTATCCCACTTTAGAACTAAATCACCAATTTGAAAATCCTTCTCCCCAAATAATTTCTTATCAAATCATCATTTTATGACATGTTGATGCACAATTGTTTTTGTCTTTTCTTTCCCCCTTTCCTCTTCGAGTTTGACCAAGGTGTCTATTATTCTCTAAATGACTGGGTAGTTTTTCCTGCATGATTTTCTGGAGAGTTGAAGGGAAGGAGAGAAAAATTTAGGGGGGAGGATGGTTTCTTTCCCATAAAAAAAGAAATAAGGGGATGTCCCTATGGAATATTTTAGTGTTACCATGTCTTCCCACATACCATTTGGTAGAGCATTGTACCAGTTTCTTTGGTGATCAACCACATTTTTCCTTAGGTACATATCAAGTTATTATTAGGAGATTTAGCTACACCAGTTCCCTAAGGGTAGTAATTAGCTACATACCTCAATACAATTCCTTTGTATAAATAAAACTTAGTTAATTTTAAAGAAAAAAAATATGTGCCATTATAAAAAACAAGGGTAGTGGGCACTCCAAACCTAGTGATGTTGTGTTGCTCTACGAAATTGATCACTACATCTATGTTTACCTTTGCTAGTGGTAATACTTCTATATATTGTGTAAAATAATCAACGACATTCAATATGTACTTATGCTACTTCAAAAAATGAGGGTTTATCTCCTTGACGATGTCCATCCCCCATTGTTCAAATGGTTCTTCAATAGTCACAAGTTGTAGAGGGATTCTAACCCTTTTCTCTCATTCAAAACAATTATGGCAGACTTTTCATCTCCTGGTATAAGCATGTAAATATTGGAATATTGTATGCCAATAGTAGCATGCTGTAGATATTTTTTGAGCTATAGTCTCTCTAAAAAACTGTCCTCCTGCTATCCTGTCATGCAATTATTTGAGAAATATATTTGTGTCTTGTTTCTCCAAGTGACGGAGGATAAAATTGTTATAATTTATTTTGAAAATAATGGTGCAGCCAC
>JASDQU010209741.1:7086-27977 GCA_032191745.1 Picea mariana
TCCTTTAATGGAGGGGGGGGGGGGGTTTGGAATGTGTTATAAACAGTGCGGATAGATCTGTGGCTTAGAAGTAGGTGCGCAGATCAACGACCCAAGATGTTTTTCAAACCCCCCTGACTGTTCTTCTTTTAACTGAGGCGATGGGGGTCCAGAATGGTATCTTTCCTCTGGCAGGCCCCTTTTTATACATGGCAATGATATAATGGCCTTGAGTCCCATCATCACCTCTGGACGTCACCATCCACCTTGCCCAAAATAGTCACGTCCCATAACTGCTATCAATTCTTTCCCCCCATTCTCTCACGGAAAACCCCCTCACTATGACCTTTACCCCAGTCAGTTGCCACCACATCACTCATCCGTATCCCTCAGTCATCGTCACCTACCATCTCACACTCTAAGTGATCCGTTGGACATTTATTACTGGGTGAATTATCCATTAACCAACTGACCTATCTCTCGTGCCCAACGGACACCCATTTACTCAAAACTATCCTTTTTTTCCTATTTTCACCATTTACCCACTCATCGCACCAGATATATTTACCCCGTTTTCTCCTCCGTTACAATCAGTTGCCCCCACCAGCAGCCACCCCCCTAATGTTGTTTTTCTTGTAGGTACTATTGCAATAATGGCGCCAAAGTCCAAACAAGTAGAAGGAAAGGAGAATCCATTTCTCCCGCCCTTATCGACCTTGACAGGATCCCACTGGTTGACAAAGACCGATTAATCACAGATACAAAGTGAAATTTTGATTTTGCATACCTTTAGTCGTGGCTCAAGGAAGTCTTCCTGGACCAGAGTGATGAAATCGGACTTTGGGAGTCCAACTTACCCCTTTACCTCTTCCCTTAGATCCACCCTTTTCCATAATTCGCTCTCAAGTGCCAAGCCCACTACATTCCCAAGCAAAGAGTCGTCGTCTCCTCATCCAGAGATATCCTTTTCCTCATCATGCCTGAATCTATCGACCAGATGATGCAAATCCCCTGATTCGACTCTACATCACCCTTAAACCTGGAAATTCTTACAGAATTATACCAGAAAATGACATTCCCTCAAAGGGCTCAAATATTCGAGCTTTTCCTTCCCCCATATGCTCAATTTCCCTCCACAAGTCCTCCTTATCCTTCTTCCATGTTCTCGACTAAAGGAAACCAGATCATCTCATCCCTTTGTGCCTTGTTAGGATACTATTCTGATCAGTGGGTAGATGAACCCATTCTGGGATTTTTATCCATCTTCTCTACAGATGAGAAGCCCACCACCCAGTTTGACTTCAGCACATTCCTGGCGAACAATATTCATGAACAGTTCGTGAATTTTTCCACGGAAGGCATGTTCTGATACTCCTCCATAATGGCGTACTTGTTCGTCTTCTTCCAAGCGGAAAAATTCATTTTTTCCATGCAGAAGATGGATGGAGATGGTAGACCCCAGGCAGTGACAACATGGACCTCCTTGCTCAAGCACAACTCCATAGAGTTCAGTTTCAAGGAGTTCATTGATCAATTCTACCACCCTGTGGTAAGTATGCTTAGCGGCAGGCCTGAGCCTCAAATAAATGATGAAGTTGAGAGGATCCTTCATCTCTCGGATAACACAAAGACAGGGAATTGGTATTTGTACCAAGACCAAGATCAGAGTATACGGGTGTGAGTTGGTAGCGTATAAGCTGCCCAAGTATCTGCCTGTCAGAATTTTTACTTTGGAATATATACGGCAGATAATAAATTCCGATGATATCCATTTTGTGTCACTGAAGAAAAAGCAACAGCTTAGAATCAAGGGGCAGATTGGCTCCTTCATCTGCAACAATTGTGGCGCTGGGGAAGAAGCAGACAAGATGCTGAGGGAAATGAAGTTCTTCATGAGATTCCCATGGAATTACGATCCATGTGGGATCATCTCTGAGATGAGGGTAAAAACCAAGAACATCCCATATGTTCATGAAGCTAGGCCAGAAGTTGAAAAATTTGCAAACTAAACTGCATGGGAGCCTAACACATTGGTTGAAGTAGAACAACAGGATCCCCCGACCATGATATCACAAACAACCATGCCATAGGTCTCGAAAGAGAAAAGGCCTAGGCAAGATTTATCTCTTCCTGTCACGAAGATATCGTCAGAAGAATTCCAGCTGCATACCAAGAGGCCTAAGACTTTTGCAGTTCCTAGCCCGACCGGGGAAAAAGAAGCCCCATCTACTACAGTGACCAAAGTTGGTAGGCCACCCTTTGGTTCGAGCCTCCATAAGGTCATAACCTTAGCATTTCCAAAATTTTTTATAGATTCTCCATTGAACACCCAGCCAGGCAAGGTGGGACCGAAGCTGAGTATCTTCAAAAAGTATGAGCTGATCAAGAAAAGGAACCAGACCCTGACCAGTAGTACTTGCACCCAGTTCTGGAAGCAGACGTCGACTGTGCAGCATAGGTTGCTATCGACATTCAAAACCGAGAAGGGAAGAATGCATATGGCATTCCTCTAGGCACAGGTACCAGATCCAAAGGTGATCACTGACTATAAAAGGGCCACCTTCGAATTCCAGACGAAGGATGTGCATTCGGCCGATCAGATGGATCTGCACTAGTAGATAGGGGAAATGGTCTTTTACACGCTAGCGCATGCTTCCACTACTGCGTCCAAATTGCAAGTGTCCCTGAACAATGTTCAAACACAACTGAAGTTGGAGAAGATATCATCCTTTGCCAAGGACAATAGGATCAAGACTTTGGAGGAACTGGTCCTCAAGATCGGTTAAGATCCTTCGAACGTGAAAGCAGCTGAGGAGATGATTAAGAAGAAGAATGCTGACATAGCCTCCTTAAGGAAACAATTGAATCTCCCACCCACAGAGGATTCGCAGGTGAAGGAGATAGCAGAGAAAGAAGGAGAGAAAGATGAAATGCTCAAGCTGCTCATGGAGCAGAATGCACAACTTAAGGAAATGGAAGCTGAGATGGAGAAGCTATTCAAAGAGAAAGAGCAACTAAAGCCAATGGAAGTCATTCCATTGAGTGCTATTCCAATTTTAGGAGTGAGCACAACATCAGTGATAGAAGTCCCATCCGTGACTCCATTGACATCCCTGGAGAAGACAATCGACCTGGCTAAGTCTATGGAAAAGATGAACCTGCAGGAAATAGAGATCAAAAGGCTCAAAAAGGAGATTGAGAACCTTCAGGAACTCAAATCTTCCTTTCAGACCAGCCTCTCAAAGGAAAAGTAGGTGAAAAATCATCTCAAACAGGAGTTACAGCAGCTCCGGAAGCAAACAGTGGTAGGAAAAAATTTGGCCGAGGTTAAAGAAAGTGTATGGACAGACATCACCAAGTCCATGAATGAGATATGGCCCATGATAAAAATAATGTTTGAGAAGAATGAACTAGTGCAGAGAAGCAAACAGGCCATCGAGAAGATCATATCAGAATTGGGAGAGATGCCAACAAAGGCGAACGAGATCATTAAGTTCCTAAATTCTAAGACCAGGGAAGAGCTGGAAGAGCTGAAAATTCAAGACAAAACAGAGACCATCCTTGAGGTCAAAAGAGTTTTGACCAAGAGAGGATTAATGCTTCAGCTGGAAGAAAAGGTTTAGGCCATGGACCTAGGGGTGTAAAGATTCTTTAGTAAGATTGAGGCTCTCCAGAAGAAAGGTCTTCCTGGTCTGAAGGTAATCAATCATAAATTGATGACACTCCCAGACTACAAGAAGAGATCGGTCAATGTGGCTAAGGACAGTTCAAAGTTTGCAAGAATTCAAGGGAGCATCACTGACAAGGAATTTCTAGATGCACTTCAGTGGGACATCAGTATCCAACATGAGATTCGATATATCTTCCTCACCAAGCCTACCTTCGCCAAGTACATAGAAATGGATGAAGTGTATCGAAGGCTACTCAAAGTCAACATGCCCAGTCATCTCCGATGGGAGGAACTCTGTGATCTGATCGAGTAGTAGATGAGTTGTCCTAGTCCAGTCATTTGTCCAGTCATATGAGGTCGTGCACAGGCTTCATCAATGGCCCACCCAGAAATCAGCATGCAGTTACACCACATCATCAAGCAGTTCCTAGATTTAGGAAATTTGTTAAGTTAGTTAGGCTAAAAATAGTTTTAGCACGTCATGATCATTAATGACAGGATTGTTTGTAATTTGAGTTATAAATACTTCATCTTTTGAAGTATTGGGGGTTGTTGATCTTCACAACCTGAAGCTATCAGACTGTAATCTTTTTGAAGAGATCTTCCATTAATAAAAAGAGGCACTTTTACAGGAATCTTGCGTGTATTCACTAGTGATGTTTTTCTCTCTAAGTTGAATGTTATTCTCTCTTTGTTATCATATTGTTTTCTAAATCTAATCTTTAGAAGTAACGAACATAGCAGGATTTATCTCGTATACCCTGTTTCTGACTCGAAAGATTTTAGTGTTTTATCTTCCGATGTTTTCAATAAAGAAATTCTTAACTGCTTCTTTGTTGAAATTATCTTTCTCATCTTTTCTGCTATTCATCATTTATGCTACTAAAGAATCCAGTGATTATATTATCTCGCCCTGTGAAAGTTTTTCCTTTGCGTTTCTGGTTTGGATTTCATATTTTATTTAAAACATAGACCCCATAGCCCAATGGATGTGTAGGCTGTCTCAACCAACTTGACAAACACTACGACAACAAAAACCGACCTATTTATTTACCTAGCCTAATATTTAAAGTTTAAACCATAGCTAAATCATTTAGAGAGATCCCTCTCTGAAGTTGGAAGGGATAGATCCAAGCTTCAAAAGCAGTTGGATAAAGTTACCTTAGTAGATTTCTTCTGCTTTCAACCTCTAGGAAATTTACCAAGTGCTAACACCTTGATTCCCTCAGCCTCAAATGTCATGGTGTCTTTCTTTAAGTCGATTAATGCATAATTTTCATAGTCCCAATCAATGCCAAGTAGTGCAGGTTAAGGGTCCTTATCTCCCATGATCTCAATGACTTCAAAGTTAGCCACTGTATTTACTCCTGCTACATCTATTTCCACGTCCTCCAGTCTTCCTATGGGGAATATACAATATTGGTTTTCCATTCTTAATTGAATTGGGGAATATGTCAACCTAGGTTTTCCTAAGGCTTCCTAGGTCTTCTTAGGCAGAATGTTCACATCGGATCCCATATCCAACATGACATCCTTGATCTCAAATTCATCTAACTGGGATATTAATCTGAATTCTTTGTCGGTTCATACTTTTCTTCGCTGCATTCTCTAAGTACTTTTCTTGGGAAGATTATCTCTTATTCTTGCCTCTAGGGGTTCTTCATTCCCTAAAACTAGGTATAGCGCATTGCACAAATTTTTTGTTAGATGATCATTCCCCAGAATGTGAGAGAATAGTTGAAACGAAAGGTCAACTATGTTTTGAGGTTGCTCAAGTTGTCTCGGCATGGCTACAGGGTTTCTAGGTGCAGGGGGTGAAGCAGGGACTTGCGCCATCTTAGGGTAAACAATTGGTTGTGGGGGTTTCTCTTGCATCTCAGGGCTAGGAATATTCTGAAATACTTATATGGCATATTTAAAGAACAACTCTTGTTTTAGAGGGTCATACCTATCTTCTTTAGGTGTTGCTTTCTGAATTTTAGGTAGAGTATCAACATCAGTTCATGTCTTCTCTCCTACTCGAGTAACGATATTAAGGTTGGGAAATTGTCCCTTAATAAACCTCTTGATTTATGAAATGATGAGGTTAGTTCCTTGTTATCATACTCTATCTTCTCACTTTGCAATTAATTCCGGGCATTCTTCAGTTGCGTGTCCATTGGTTCTGCAGTGAGAGCACCATGGACGCCTTGGATGAGGAAAATCTCTAGCTGGGTGACCTTGCTCATCACAATTATAAAATCTTCTTGTCCTTCTTCCCCCGGTTATTCCTCCTCTAAAGTCTCCTCTAGCTCCACTTCCTCGACCTCTTCTTGGTTGTTCGGTCTATCCTGTCTACAAATGCATCCAACGCTCTACATTGATTGGTAGTATGCATGGTAGACGCGCAAAACTCACAGTGTACTATGTTTGGTATTGTCGAATATTTTCTCATGATGGGGCTCTGTCTTGGCCCATGCCCATGGATTCAGAAGATTTCACAATACTTGGTTGTTGGTGCTACTTGGCCTCCTATAAAAGCATGATATAGGGTGGGGTTATGGAATGGTAAGTTTGTCGACACTTGCGTGACTCCTCCCATGGGTCCTGGTGGGGGTACCATCGGATTCTAAGGAGGTCCCATTCCCCTTAGTCGTGGACATTCATTTGCCAAATTTCCTTCCGTATAACATCCAGTGCACCAGACCTGTGGTCGTCCTGGTCTAGGTATCGTTAGCTCTTTAATATTTTTTGTAAGTGTCGATATCTATCCTTGTAGTTGCGCCAAATTTACATCTACTGGGGGTCTCGTCACTCTCAATCTCCCAGGGTATCCTTCCATGGCTTCAATCTTCATCGATTGTTCCAAGGCTTCTTTTAAAGTGGCTATCCATTGTTGCGTTAGCAGAATCTGAGTCAGAGGCAACAACCCCTGAATGTACCACTCCCTTTGATGTTCTTCATGAATTGGATGTGACAACATCCCTATGGCATCTTTAAAATTTTGGTTGTATTCCCAGGCTAATTCACCTTCCCCCTGCTGAATCTCACGCAACTCAGACCGAGCCTGTTGTTTTGACTGAGGTAATTTGAACTCTGCTATGAACCTTTCCCATACCTGGCCAAGTGTGAACTCTTGACCTTGTGTTCCTAGCACTCCCGGTTCAATGATATTCATGTACCACTTGAGAGAGTGACCTCTCAAGGTAGTTTGGAACTCGACCAGCTTATTCACATCCAGAGTCCCTCTTGATCTCTATATTTCTTCACACAAGAACCAGTGTTTCTCAACGTCTTCATCTCCCTTACCCTACAATTCTGGGTATCAGGAAATTGAACCTCCCACCTGGCCAACCATTGTTGGTCTTGTTGTTCTTATCAATATGAACCCTAACGATCCAGATTGCGATCTACTAGGGGATCCTAATATCCTTCCTGTACTCCCACTTCCTGGTTGTGCTGACTAATTAATTGTACTAGAACAAAACTAGCATGAGAAGGTAGTATCAAACTTACTGCTTCTATAGAAGACACTTGGGGTATGGGCGATTCAGGGCTGGTGCCATTAGCTTCAAGGTAGTTTTCTTTGATCTGGGGGGTCTCATTTTATTCCACTAGAATGATCCCTTTGGCCATATTCCTAATTTCTCCTATTATCGGGGCTGAATCTTCTCTTTCTTCTCCAAGATTCATGTTGGCTTCTTCCTCTCTTATGTCTGCACCTCCTCCTTCTTGTCCAACCTTTTGGGGACTTATTTCTCTATGCACTTCTCTCTCATTCAATATTTGACTGGCCAGTCTCTCCTGTCTTCTCATCTTCTGCAAATCTTCCATTTTTATTTCCTCTACTTCTCCTAATCTGACTTCTTTCCTCAACTTCTCGGACTGTCTTGCTTCTTTCTTGATCCTGCCGCGCCACCACTTCTCAACTATGGCGGCTCTCCTCAAGTATCATTCATCTCTTGAGTCTGTTTCTTATTGTTTCCCCCCCATTTGTCAAAGAACCCTTTCCTTCTCTCAAGCCATGATTCTACCCCATCCTCTCCCTACCCCAAGTGAGGGTGTTTACGCTACCATCTCAGTTGGGGACATAGTCAACATCCCCTCCTCCATCAAGAAAACCTTAATCCATAGGGGGATTTCTCTCAACAACCTTCCCCTTGCATACTTCTTGAAAATCTCCTCTTCTCATGAATAATGTTGGTGGTTCTCAGCTGCAAATTCGATGATATACCCTTCTAATGTGATTCTGACCCATAAATCTACTGCTCGCGTGACTGGATAATCCATCCGATGAAGTGTTGCTAGATTTGCAGTGTTCTAAGAACATATATTCTTGAATCATCCTTAGAAATCTTGAGCTTCTTGGAGCCTCTTTATCCAGTGGAAAAATTACACTAGAAACTTGACCCAGAAAATCTCATATTGGTCGCTCGATATTTCTGAGTAAAAGACTTTTTCATGAGTTCTTTCCATCGATTTTTTCCTCAGTTCCACTTCTTTCCATATGAAAGCGTCATAGTTTCTTTCCCACCATTGATCAATGCCAGATCTATGGATCTGTTGAATCATTCTCCCCACAAGTTCCCTTTTAACGCATGTCCTAACAACATAACCATTTTGTTGGCAGAAGTTTGATCAAACCAGGGTCTTTCTTAGGTTACCAACAAAAGGTACCATGTAGTCTAGAGTGTTGGCATTTTCATCTCCTCCAAAGAGAAGAAGTCTCACCTAAAGTGTTGCTGAGACAGATAGATATGGAATGGTAGGGAAAAGACTTAAGAGGATCCATAGAGCCTTCAGTACTCATTCTTGATCTTACGCAAGAGACATGAATAGATCTGAAACCTACATGTGCAAGAATCGAACCTACTTACGTTGCTAATAAGCAGTTAAATGTAGGACCAACAAATAGAACTCGTAAGACATAAGGAAATATTGTAATGCATAAGTAAACACACATAAACACTTCATATTTGAAAATTTAGGTCCTTCTTCATATTATCTTCAGAATCTTTCTGTGATTCCATACTTAGAATTACATGGTAGTGTGTTATACAGACTCTTGACTCTGGACTCATGTCGCAGAGCTCCAAATCTCAACTGATAGATCAATTCATTATAGACTCAGGACTTGATTTCACTCCACTTACAACAATCAACTCAGGACCAACTCATAATCTACTGGGTAAAAACAAATACAGTGACTAATCAACCAACGTCGATAGCATCAACAATATCAACAACCTTTTTACACTTATGTTCAATCCTATATATTACTGGGTTGTGTCTTCCTTCTCGGCTTGCAAGATTTCTTGCTCGGTTGCAATCGTTTGTTGCTTAGATGGCATTGCACTGTCTTTCACATATGACTTTTGTTGCTCTTTCTTGCCCTATTTTCCAACTTCTTCTGGAGCTTGCGCAACTCGTGCTCAGTCAAAACTTGTGCGATTCATTATCCAAAAACGAAGGGCCCAACAACTTATATTTTTTTGGAAAATATCAGGGGAAACATGTATACGCTTGGGGAAAATATCAACAACCAAGTGATTGAGAGAAGATTCCTTTCCTCCCAAACTTAGGACATACTACAGAGTGCCTTCATAGAGTACACCACCCCCATGCCAAGCCATGATATCACAAGGGAATTATTCAACTAGTCTTCAATGTTAGATGATCCAGGAAGGTTACTCTCCTTCCTCCAGTTACAAGAGAAGAAGCTGCCACCTTCCCATTGAGCTTAGGGATTCCACTGTTTTATTAGGTAGTTTATCAATTGGATTCCCTCTACATAAGGGAGTCCCTTATTTTCTATACAGTACCTCGATGACCTCCTCTTACCAGTGTTATTTTTTCTCTAGTAAGTACCAAACTATGGCCCTTTATTGCTCTAGTCTGGATCCAGGTCTTATTTGTTTCAGGGTGATCATCATTAAATGGACGAGCTTCCTATTTTCTTCAAGGAAATATCTCCACTTTATCCTTCTCTTTGATATGTGCCATTGAACATATTTATTCATTGCACCCTTATCCTATGAGCTCGTTTATCACTTACTCTTCCTCAGAGTATTCTCCTCTATGCACTATGTGCTCTTCTTCCACTGCTTTTTTTTTTTCTCTTTTCTGCACATGTCCACTTCTATCTGTCTCCCTCTTATGGTGATGTTTTTCACCTTTTGCCTATTCCTCTACCAATCCTTGGGACTCCTGTGGCTTCTTTCATACCAACCTATTTTTTGGAGTCCAAATTCCTCAAAGGGAAAATCCATGGTGTCCTATTAGTTAGTTTATCTAGTTGACTCTTTGCCTTCTTCAAGAGACCAAAACTATCAACAGTTATTAACTACCTCAACCACTAATATAACCTCCATTACTGACCACATGCCTCCATACTAATCTGGGTATGCTGGTAGGTGTGAGTTTATGTTTTGTAATCATAAGTTAGCTTGTTAAACAAGCTTCCTATTTTTTTCATTAAAATATCTCAGTTCCACCTCACCTGTCCACTTCATCAATTCCACATGTGATATCATGGCTAGTACTCTCAAGGATTTTCCCCTCTTCAATTAGTTGTCTATTATTTTCATTAATCAAAACATGATTACATGCTTCATAAACATAATCATATAAAATTTTAAAAATAATTACAATCATGGGGGGAAATAGGGTGTCACATTCCCCTCCCCCTTAAAGAAACACCATACTCAGTGTTTAAAACACCATGTATATACATTTATATAGAAAAAATTGGGTATGACAATCTCATGGCACTTTCCATCTCCCATGTAGCCTCATCTTCCCCAAATTGCTTCCATTGCACCTTGACCTGCACGATGGCTTGGTTCCAGAGCATTGTTTTTCTCCTATCCAAGATGGATTGTGGTTCAGGATGGAACTCTCCCTATGGTTCCACCCGTATCACAATCCAATCAATAACATGATTTGAATCATGAACATATTTATTTAACATTGATATATGGAATGCATTGTGAGCTCTAACAATAGGTAGTAATACAAGTCTGTATGCTACTAACCCCACTCTTTCCAGGACTTCAAATGGTCCACAATAGTGGGGTGACAACTTAGCGCATGTTCCCATCCTTAGGGAACCTCTATTGGGTTTCACTTGGAGATACACATAATATCCCACTTTGAACTCTCTGTGATTCCTCTTGTTGTTTGCATAACTCTTTTGTCTATCCTGAGCTAGCTTCATATTTTTCCTTATCTTAAACATTTCCTATTCCATTTCCTTCAACAACTCCGATCCAAGTGTGATTCTATCCATTGGACTATCCCAACTGATTAGAACTCTACATTTCCTACCATATAGAACCTCAAATGAGCTCATCTTCAATGATTCTTGATAACCATTTTTTTAGGAAACCTTTACCAGGGGTAAATATTCTTCCCATTGCTTGGGCTAATTCATAACATGCATCCTCAACATGTCCTCTAATGCTCTATTAACTCTTTTGTTTTGATCATATGTTTGAGGATGTTAGGCCATACTAAATGCCAACTGTGTTCTCAACCCTACAAACATCTAAAAACTTTAGATGAACTTAACATCTCTGTCCAATATTATGGTCTTGGGAAGACCATGCAATCTGAAAATTTATTTTATAGAAACATTATCAACATCTATGACCTTGAATGTCGATTTAATAGGAATAAAATGAGTTTCCTTGCTCAACTTATCTACTAAAACCATGTTTGTGTCATGTTTCTTCACTATCCTTGGTAGACCAGTAATAAATTCCATGGAGATTGTCTCCCATTTCCACTTAGGGATTTGCAAAATCTACAATAGACCTACGGGGTGCTTGTGATAAACCTTCACTTTTTGGCACTCTAAACATTTAGCAATGTACTTGGAAATGTCCTGCTTCATTCCAGGACAATAGTACAATTGCCTTACTTTTGTTACCATATTTTGATAACCAAGGTGACCTACATAGGGTATTCTATGGAACTCATCCATAATTACATGACTCAAATCTTCTGAATTAGGCACACACATCCTATTTTTATACAATAACAACTCATCAACTGAAATCTGGTATACCTTATCTTTACAGTTTGGTGACCATACAAATTTATTCCCCTTTCTTTGTATTGAGATAATGTGAATACCTATCTTGGAAAATCCCCTTATAAACCTTCTGTAATACCCATCCAATCCCATGAAATATCTCACTTCAGATACATTCTTGGGGGTAGGCCAATCCATGATTTTCTTGATCTCTTCAAGGTCTACTACCACTCTTGGTGAGATTATGTGGCCTAAATACTTGATTTCCTTTTGAAAGAAATCACACTTTCTAAACTTATCATATGGTTGGTGCTCTTGCAACACCTATAGCACCATATTGATAGGTTCTTCATGCTCTTCTTTAGTCCAGGAATAGACCAAAATATTGTCCACAAATACTAGGACAAACTTGTCTAGATATTTGTTGAGCACACTATTCATTAGGCACATGAAAGTGGATGGTGCATTTGTAAGTCCAAATGGCACCACTACAAACTCATAGTGTCCATACGTCATTCTAAAGGCAATATTTTGGATGTTCTCATCCTTGATCCTAACTTGGTGATACCCTGACCTTAAGTTAATTTTTGAGAAAATCACAGCTCTTATGAGTTGATCAAAGAGATCATCAATAATGGGTAAAGGATACTTATTCTTGATGGTCATATTGTTCGATTACCTATAGTCAATACATAGTCTCAATGTACCATCCTTATTCCTTACAAACAAGGTTTCTTCTCCCCATGGAGACACACTCAACGTGATGTAACCTTTATCCAACATTTCCTTCAGTTGAGCCTTCAACTTCACCAACTCCAGTGTACTCATTTTGTAGGGTACTTTTGATGTTGGTACGACTCCAATTACTAGATATATTGAAAAATCAAAATCTCTCTCTGGAGGTAGCCTAGGTACCTCTTCTGGAAATACATCCTTAATTTCCCACAACACAGGGTACTGATCTTCATCCTTTAGCTCCCTGCCTCCTGTTGAGTTAAGAACTTTAATAGCATACAAGGGGCACCCTTTCCGACTTAATTTATTAAGCTGCAATGATGATATTTGTCTAACTAAAACTGGCTTTTGAATGCCTTGTAAAACTCTTTCATTTCCTTCTTCATATTTCCATTCCAAAGTTTTCTCATAACAATTCAACTTTGCCTTRTGGGAAGCTAGCCAATCCATGCCTAGTAACACATCATATGAACCTATGGGTAGGATATTCAAGGTTGATTGTGTACACAGTCCATTTATCTTAAATGGGCAAGCTTCTATGACCTCAACCACTTTTCTTTTATTTCTTGTGGCTAATTGGGCTAACCATGCCTTTGCATGTTTCTTCCTCTATAAGGCACATGATTCAACAATTTGAGGTGAGACGTGACTAAGGTTAGATCCAGGGTCAATTAGAATAGAATCATGTTGTTTTTCAATTATTCCTTCCATATCCACTACTGAAGCTTGGTGGTATTGATCCAAAAAGGATCCAAAGAAGTCTAAGGATAACTCAGAATTCATAGAAGTTCCTCTGGAAACTTAGAATGGCATCATTAGGTGGAGAAAAGAAAAAAATTCAAAGTCCTCAAAACTGAGCAAACTTGGAATCATCACGAAGAGTGCATCACAAGATTTCCAACAACATAAATGGTTTTCCAAACTGATTTACAGATCGAAAGATATGGCCAGTCAAAGTTTGGTCAAACAGGTCAAGTCAACCAGGGGACACATTAGCATCCATACTAATGACGTCAAAAACTGAATGGATAGGGTGACATCAAAAATATGTAGTGTTGACATCAGCATGCCACATGGAAGCCCCATAGGCTGCCATGTGTTAGATAGATTTGGTATTTTTAGGGTGCTAAGTGGACCAATGGAAAGTTGCCATGTGGCATCACTAGGGGGCCACCACATGGCTCAACAAAAGATCGAGACATGGCAGGTGACATCAATGCCACATGGCCAACTGACTATATCAGGAAACCAATCAAAGGATGCCACATGGACCAATCAAAAGGCACCATGTGGCACCCACAATTTTCCCAATGAGGGCTGAGTTCCGAACGGTTGAAAAAAAAAATGACCAACCGTCAGATCGGTTGATGCCAGAACCAATGACCGGATCGGCCGATGGCTAGAAAATTACAATANCCCCCCGCCATTTCACATTGTTGTTCAAACAAACATACCCCAGGGGGGGTTCGGAGGATTCAAACCCAGACCTTTGGAACAAATGCCTTAATTTGACCTCCACCCACCAGTTGGCCTAACAAACTCTTTGTTTCATCCGCTGTATTTTTATTATTTAAACCAACTTTTTCCAGTGTCAGGGAGGAGGGCGCTCGACAGTACGACTAGACATGGTTTACGAGGCAAAGACAAAGTATTAATTGTAGGTTGCAGGAATGAAAAACGAGACGATATTTCTCATGGGCTTGAAAGTTCCAGAGTCATATTGAGGCGTGGAGACAGTCATTTTTGGGTAATTCGATTCCACAAATTCAATGGTGTTGTCTATTTTCTAATCTATGCAAAACTTCTGCAGCTTAATTCTAGAATGAGGTATACTTATGTATTTTGCCAAATTATTTTGTTGAGTTAATAAAAATGCCTACCCATTTGAGAGAAGGACCCGGAGATGTAGTCCATCAGGGATGAACTCCGTTATCGAGTTTTTTGTGTTCAGATTTGATGTTTATGTATCTTCACTATTGAGCTTTTCCTTCTTTATGGTACACTTCATTTATGCTCATTTAATACAATTCTTTAATAAGTCACATTGATGAAAAGATCCTGGATCATGTTGGTATCAGAGAAGACATATTTGACTTGAATTGTTGAGTGTGAATGATTACTAGGGCCAAATATAAATAGGGTCAAGGAAAACTTAATACTTTCAACCCAGATATTGGTCGTGTATCTCGAAGGAAGAAAATGGCTGAAGAGGATAAGCATGATGAACATGAGAAAAAATTACATATGGTCTTCTATCGCATGTCAGAAATGGTCGAGTGAATGTATGGAGACTACGAGAAGAGGATGAAAAATAAAGAGAAGAAAAATGAATCACAATTTTCATATTTCTGTGGTGAGTATTTTCGAAATTGTTTGCCGGATAATCCACAGTAGTTGTCATTGTCATTGACGTTTCGAATCCGAATCGGGATTCATCATCAGGACTAATCATCAAGTAGATGAAAATGATTTAGTGAACCAAGGGGCTGAAGGATACCCCCCTGAGCCTCCATATTCACCATCAAGTTATATCTCTTCTTCCTCTGATCATTCTCATCATTCTAATGCTATCCATAAATCCTATTTTAAGAAACCATTATTAAAGCTTGATGTAAAATTTTATTTACCTATGTTTAATGGTGATCTGAATTTCATGAGCATAATGAAATGAATACATATTATTAAAATATTCTTTACACAAAATAACAGAGATACAGTAAAACTAGTTTCTATTCAATAAGGAAATAAGTTGAAACTGTAAAATGTAGTGGAAAACAAGCTTGCTGGAATGGTGGCGACTTATCTCTGAGAAGAGATGTGTTGGTTGCACTCATTCGCAAGAAATTGATTAAAATGAGGCTCTGGAGGCCTTTTCACAATAAATAGGAATGTCAAAAACCCTAGACATCCAAAAACCTAACCCTAGGAGATGAAGCACCAAAATTCATGTGGGCATTGTTTGGGTAAGTTAGTACATCAACTTCCCGGGGTCAGAACTTTTGCATACGATCTCCATTTTAGGCACACAATATCCTGTTGGAAAGGTCTATCCGAGGAATACACATGTTTTTGTCAGACTTTGACTTGGTCTACAATTTGATTGTGGCAAGCCCTAAAAACATTGTTTAGGGCCTCAAAATGGCCCCGAAAGTCAGGGACCTGAAAACTAGGAAAAAAATGCCCAAGTGGAAAACTTCCAAAATGAGCCATTTGGAATAGGTGGGAGACCACCGACATCAATCTGGATTAATTTCCCCCCCTTAAGAAGAAATGGTATCCATTTCATTGAGTGACCCCATCAAATGAGGAAATTTCAGTTGAATTTTGCCTTGGGTGAGCTACTTGCCTTGGTGCAAGAGCTACCCTGCTTTAACAACTCGATAAATCGGGATCCTTTTTTGGTGAGTGCCCTTGACCTTTTTTTTCACAATCTGATCATTGGATGCCTGTTGTATGTAGTCGAGATTAAGCTCTGTTGGTGTCAGTTGTTTTTCTATCTTTGAGGTGTCCAATAATGGTGGGAAATAAGGTTGAAGGAGATCCATGTTGAACATTGGGTGCAGGCCAAGGAAAGGAGGAATGTTGAGCTCAAAAGCATTATCACCCACAACCTTGGTGATGGTGTATGACCCATAACAGAGTGGGAAAATCTTCCGATGGGCTCCTGTAAGGTGTTATTTCTGCAAGTGCAACCAAAATTTGTTGCACACCTGAAATTTATGTGGCACCCGATATTGATCATGGAGCTACTTGTACTTGTCATTGGAATTCTATAGGATATCCTGAACCTGTTGGTGGATGTGCTAGATTTGCTCAATGAAACAAGTGGATTTGTTAGCTTTAGTTGGAGCAGGAGATGATTTGGCCGAGCTGACCACGAGGGGTAGTGCAACATCTATGGGACCCAAGGGTTGGAATCCCAACCCCACCTGAAAGGGGTTGTGGTCAGTTGAGCTATGCATGGCTCGGTTGTAGCTATGTTAGACATAAGGAAGACTCTTATCCCATGTGTGAGGGTGATTTTAATTATACATGCGTAGGATATGCATGACCATTTGATTTACGACCTCGGTTTGCCCATATGTCTAGGGGTGGAAGGTCATGGAATTGATGATTTTGGTGTCCAACAGTGATAAGAGGCTCGACCAGAATGTGCTGAGAAATCAAGTTTCCCGATCTAAGACAATGGTTTGTGGGATTCCAAAATGTACCCAAACTCGTTTAAAGAAGAGATTAGTAGTGGACTCTACTGTGATTATCTTCTTGCAGGCGACCATAATCGCCATTTTAAAAAAGAGATCAACATCCACAAAAACATAGTCGTCTCCCCACTTGGTGGATGGGAGGCCGGACATGTAGTCCATTGACATGGATTCCCATGGCCTTTCAGAAGTAGGAAGAGGGGTGTACATGATTTGTTTCTTAGTGATCGTTTTAGCAATAACATAGGCAGTGTAGGACCTGATATACTTACTAACCTCATGTAGAAGTTTCGGCTAGTAGAAATGTTTCTATAGCATTTCCACTGTATTTTCAACTTCAAAGTGTCTTGCCACCCGACTGTAGTGGGATTCCCATATCATCTTCGCTCGCTCACTTGATGGAACATAGATATGGCCCAGATGACATAGAATCCCATCCTGAAGATGGAAATTAGTGATAACTACGTTTGTGCCCAACATTTGGTACGTGGTGGAGAAGTTAGGGTATGTCTCATAGAGTTGGGGCCATCCATAGGTATCATGGCCACAAGATTCTAGAACCATGATGAGCGTCATGACTGGCGGTCTATTGAGGAAATCAGTGATGTGGTTGGTGCTTCATGTTTTATACTTGATGTTGAGGTGGAATTTATACAAGTATGTGGACCACTTCTGATGGTGGTCATTGTGAAATTTTCCTTGTGTTTGCATGAACTACAGTGGCTTATGATCAGTGTGGATGACTGTCTCCTTCCTAAGAATGTAATGTCTCCACTGGCGGTAGGCTTGGACAATGGAGTACATTTCTTTGTCATAAGTAGGGTACTTACAGACAGCATCTGATAGTGTCTCACTATGAAAGGCCATGGGGTAGACGTGTTGAGTGAGAATGGTGCCCAAATCATAGTCTGAAGCATATGTCTTGATCTCGAAGGGTTGTTGAAGGTCTGGTAGTGAAAGTACTGGGGATGAGCACAAGAACTACTTCAAATCATCGAACACTTTTTGTTGGGACCAACCCCACACAAATTTCTCCTTACCACCACCCCTGGTAACTTGGTTGTGGGCCCAAGCAATATGGGAGAATCCCAACACGAATCTGCAGTAGAAATTGGCAAGGCCCAGGAAGCTTCAAAGCTTGGTGAGTGTGGTTGGGGCTAGCCAGTCACAAATGACCTGGATATTTTTTAGATCCACATGTACGCCATGCTGATCAATGATGTATCCCAGGTAATGGACCCTGTCCCTACCGAAGGAGAATTTTTCCAAGTTGGCGTATAACTTGTGCTACCACAGGGTGTGCAGAACCTGTTCAATATGATGCAAGTGTTTCTCCCAAGTCTTGTTGTAGATGAGGATGCCATCCATATACTTGTCTACAAAAGTATTAGTGAATGGTTGTAGGATATCGTCCATCATCCTCATTGATCCGTAGGATATTTTAAATGACTATGGTTGAGTTTTAATTTTGCATGAGTTACTTAACCAATTGAGAAACTTATTGAACTTAGTGAAAGAATGAGGAAAGAAGAGGAATTATAACAGCCATATACACATATGCAGATCTGAAATGAAAGATAAACAACAAACCATAACACGCAGATTGATAACGGAGTTTGGCACAACTTTGCCTACGTCTCCGGGCCTTTGTGTCTGTGGGGGAGGTTTCTTTATTTCTGTTCAAATGCTCAAAAGTACATCGTTGCAATGCCAAATGGCTACAAGACTGATCTAGTCTTGTTCTTCCATATCTCTAGAATCCTGCAAAGATAACGACACGTAAAACGGACATCCGGAGCTCCCAGAAATGGTCCGACAACGTTTCCACCTCAAAGGCTTCACTGCATCAACATGTCTTTTGCTTGGCTTTTCTCCAGCATAACTCTGCTCCGACTGCTCTCCAATGGCCTCAAACAGGCCTGGTTTATATAGCCTTGGAGTTGGTTGCTCAGCCCCAACTTCCTCCAAGAATTTGGCCTCCAAAAATGCCCAATATCCCCCAAAAATGGAGAGAATCTGCTAAACATAGGCATAATTATAATAAAAAAACCAAATTTTGTTATATAAAACCCACTTTATAAAGTTGTTGGGCCGCATCCCTCGAACCCTGGGCGCGCGCACCTTTAATCGGTCATATGCTGGCCCATGTGGCCACGCGCCATCGCGTTGGCCCCTTTCCACTGGCTCAGCTCCTGGTCTCTTAGCGCTTCAATAGGGCCACGTGCTAACCATTGCAACCCCTCCGTTCTTTACACGATAAGAGTCGGGTCATATGGTAACCTCCCGAGATCCAGGGCCTTACCCCATCCATATATTCCCATCGCGTGCTACTCGCCCGATCATGTGGTATGGTTTTCGCGCGGAGTGCTGAACCGTGGGCTATAGTTATAACCGTGCACAAAATGAATCAGCTTCGGGTCCCATCGGGTGGTCATGTGGTGTATTGCGCCGAGGGATGGGGATAATATCCGACCCTTTTTCCCACCGCTTAAACCTTTGTATAAGTTTAAATAAATTTTCCACCGTTTACATAACAAGAAACACCATGGGGGCGGGCGGTTAGCCCAGCCCCGCTAGTCCACTGCCACCAGGGAGGTCGCAGGTTCGACCCCTGGCCATGCCAATTTTACAATAAACCAATAACTAATGATGGGGTTCCACGTGGCAGCCCTTGACTGGGCCACATGGCACCTTTCCAACCAACCAGAACATGCCACGTGTCAGCTTGTGATTTGCCCACGTCTGCCGCTACATCAACTGTCCGTATGGCCACATCGACCTGCTGCGTCAACCCTGTCATACGCTCTGTCAGCCTACTACATCAGCTGATGATGTCACCCTACCACATGTCACCCTTCCAATGGTGACACATGTCACCTCGAGATTAGTCCAATTGTACCTCTGTATGCCTGAATCCACCTGACACGTGTCGCCTCCTGGTGCTGCCACATGTCATCATCCGAAGCTACCATGTGTCGCATTCTGAAACCACCATGTCAGCTGTACGGACCTGCCACGTTAGTTGTATGGACATGACACATGGACTGTACGGAGTGTACAGTCATCCCCCTTTTTTGCCTGTTTGACTTTTCAGACAGAACGCGATATCTTCTCCATACGGAGCCCGTTTGACAAAGTAAATATACCACCGGAATCAGGAAGACGAGATGGACACAATGGCACAAGTTTCATTGCATTCTGAGCACTTTCATTTTTGATCATTTTTCAAGCCCTATCAGGCTTCTGGATCCGATTTCGGATCACACCTCCCCACAAAAAGACCTTTTGGTCCCCAAAAGGTTACTGACCAGTCAACAAGCTCAGGATAGGCCACCCGGATTGCTCTCTGTCTCTGAACTCTGTCCTGTGCACCTGTCTCATCAAGATCAACTGTAACACAATCATGACAACTGACAATACATTGTTAGCCATTTGAATGCTTTTACATCTTACTGAAGCCACTATCATCCATGTAGAAAACATTGCTAATGACAACATCAAAAAGAGGACTGCAAATGAACAAATACACTTGAAATATCTGGACGACATGAGCTTATCTTGAAGCAACTTATGATTGATTTTCCATTCAACAACCATGTCTTGTTCTTGCTTAAGATCAATTACTTCATTTGAAACAATTATTGGTTTGTCGCATGCTTGCATTGCCTTCGTTAATTGTTCCCTTGTTTGAAGTGTTTTACTTGCTTTAACATGATGAGCATGTACCACATAATCATGCCCTGCTTTAGTGAATTGATTTTGATTCTTTGTTTTGTAGAAGATTGCCTTACGATCATATAAATATGGACTACCTAAGACCATTCCAAATTCTTTTAACGACACAACATCACAAGTTACTTCATCCACATACTTAGATGAAATTGCAAATTTAATTGTGCACTGCTTTGTTATGTGCATCTGATGATGATTGCTTATCCATTTAAGTGTGTAAGGCTTATGACGAGTTTGTGTTTTCAATCCCAATTTCTTAACCAATTCTTCTGAGATTAGATTAGATTGAGATCCACTATCGATTAATGTATCTATCTTAGTGTGTCACATGATTACCCTTATATGAAACAACTTGCTTCTACAATCAATCTCTTCACCAAATTTACCTGTCATACTGACCAATGAAATCTTAGACTCATCACCTGAATCTGATCCCAAGTCTAAGGGTTTTGTTTTCGTTGTTGCCACTGTTTGTACTCCCTTCTTTTCTTTGAACCACTTTGGCCTCTTCTCAGGATGCAACTGCCAACATTTGTCCTCATCATGTCCCTCTTTCTCG